>ML850743.1:8137-31676 GCA_009831015.1 Picea engelmannii
CTCAAAAGATCCATGATCCGGACAACAACAACTTTACTGATTACTTTCCTCCAGTTCACTGTGTGTTTCCTATGAGATCATAGGTTTCATGCTTCCAATCCTTCCCTCTTTTTCACCATGATAGAGCCTGCTTATATAGGTTCAGAGAGGCCTAACCTCTTAAGGTATCTTTTGGGTAAGTTGAGGAATTCCCTCCTTAGATCAAGTATCTTTTTCTAAGATCATGGTTGAACCAGGAATTCGAATGCAACTGCTTTCCAAACTTGAAAGATCTTCCCCTTATTCTCCTCAATAGATCAACTGCTACCCAGATTAGACAACGCTCCCTCAAAAGGGGCATCAGGGCGTTATAGCGCTCCCTAGTAGGGTCAAGGGGGGCGCTAACACTCCAAAGATCCATAGCGCTCCTTCAGAAGGGATATTTGGTGTTATAACGCTCCCTGGCACCTTATAGGGGAGCGCCAGTGCTCCTAAGGGTGATGTAGGGGAGTGCTCTCTCCCAAAACCTTAAATTAAATGCTCCTTTCAGGTGGTAAGAGGTTCTTATCTCCAGTTAGCCATTCCTCTTTCTTCAAATCAAGTGTTTGAGGAATTTTAAGTGTCTCCTTAGTGTCGTCATCATGGCAGTATGATTTGCTTGATACTCGCAACACTTATGAGCAACATGCAACACTTGCGACACTTACCAAAGCGATTAATGTTGATGTGTAACAGATTGCCCCCCAAAGTATGAAGCTAGAAGATGAGAATTGATAACTGAAATGCTTTGTAGACTTTCAAGCAAGGGTATAGACTCAGAGAACCTGACAGAAGCTACACACAAACATCCAACAAATATTATGACATGTTTCAAACCCAAGGCAGGCATACCTATGCTTGGGTGATCAAGACTTGAAAGATATGGCCTCCATAAAATAAATTGTGTATCCATAATTGCATTGATAAAAAGGTATAGTCACTGAGGATACAATGTGGATCTATACTCTGATGACCTAAACTGATCGTAGCCACGAAGAATACACAGTGGATATATGAGATGACAAGACATAGCCACAACCAATACAAAGTGGATCTATGTAACAGTATATGTGTCATTGTTCAAGAGAAACTCCTTTGAAACCTGGGCAAAGTACATATCAAAGTAATCACTCAACCCAGGGTCTTCTTACTATGACATCTATGACATCTATTCACATGGTAAACTCGAAGCGTGCAGGGACAAACGTCGATAAAAGGTATTTCTTTTCTCCTTCCTCCTCATGCATTAGTTTGTATGGATCTGAAAGGAAGTCAGTGTCCACGTTAAGCGTCTTCTGTCTTAAGAGTTAAGAGTCTAGCTCTCAAGAGGAGATCTACCTGTCTGCAGGGAGATTTTCCTTCAACACATTGGTTAGCACAATCATTGACCACCCGATTTATCAGATGAACATGTTATCTTGGAAGGGCCATGGGTGGAAGAGAATTCCATGATAGATGACATGTCAGCAAGCTGGGAAAATGAATTAGAGAGTGTCACGTGGTAGTTCGGTACAGGTGGGACCCATAGTGTCTTTTGGTAAAGGCAAAGGTCAAACACTCAAGGATGAATCATGACCATTTATTAGGATAAGAGATTAAATATCGACTTCCCATTGGGGATCAATGGTTAAAAGGGATCATTTTGGAAAGAATTGTTTTCAAGTGTTTTTGGAAAGAAGTGTTTCTGAAGGTTTTCAGAAAGAGGTGTTTCCGAGAGATTTTGGAAAGAAGTGTTTCTAAGGTTTTTCAGAAAGGAGGTTTCCGAAGGATTTTGGAAGGATTATTTCCAATGGAATTCGAAAGGGAAGTTTTTTATGGTAAATGTCTGAAAGGGTGTTTCTGATAGTGTTTCGGACCACATATTTTAGGAGGATCTGTGTGCCCAGTAACTTGAACTTTCTGATGGTAAAGTTATGAAAAAGGAGTTTCTAACAGGCTTGTGGTTGTTTGACCACAGCTTGGAAACGTTGATCAAATCGACATTTGTGATTTCTCTTGATTTTGAGATTGACTACTTGGATCTATAGACTGTCACAATAGTAAGTCAATCATTTTCCACGAAATTTTTCATATTTTAAGGGTCTTGAACTTGCAGAGCAATTTTGAGGTCCTAAACGACATTTTTAGGTAGTCAAAATCCAAAGAACTATGTTTACATTTGGTACACATACTCTATATAGATTAAAATGAAAGAGCTTAGTGAGAGTTTTCCAATGAGCTATTTCGGAAGCAAAACAGAGCTCATATGAGAAAGTTAGAGTTGAAATAATGCAAAGTAAAAATTCAATATCAGTTTACTTCCAAAGGGCATAACTACTTGCTTGCTCAGAAGTCAGTTTGGGGCACATGTGTAGTCTATGGAAATATCATGAACCATAGAATACAACCATGGAGCCATATTGGGAATATGGGTACACTAAAATGTACAAAAAGAGAAAGAAAACACATGTAGCATACATGGTTAAAAATAAAAAAGAACAAAAAAAATTGTGGGCCATAACTATCAACTCAAATGAACGTGAAATTTTGAACGATTTTTCATAAGGTATTCATGATGATACCCAATTGGGATTTTTTCAAAAATACAAAGGATTTGGCGTAGGGATGTTTAAACAAGGCTAAAATTTCTAAGCTAGGGAAAAAGAGAAAATTGACAAAGTTGTCATTTCCAGATTGTTGTAAATTTTGACTGAAGCATCGGTTTGACAATCTAAGATTTGTTGTGAATTGGCCAAAGTTGGTGTTTGAGATTATTTTTCATTTGGGAGAAGGTGCACAAGAGGGATTATAATGTGGCAATATTCGATTAGCCATAACTTTTAACTTGGAACTCAGATTTGGGAAAAAAAATAGTCATTGGAAAGGTATTGAGAAGGAGGATCCATATAGAAACCCAAAAAATTGATCTAAGTAGTACATTTTGCAGTCAAATCAAATGAAGATGAATGGTGGCCATTAAAGAGCATAAAATCTATGCATTCTTTTATAGAACTGTGTATGTATATATATTTTCCTAACATCAATTTTATTGCAATAACATTTTCTTGTAGAATTAATAGGTTTAGGAGGGTAGTTTGGTTCTTGTATGAGAACTACAGTCATGGAGGATGCCCAAGGGTCCTACATCCATGAGGAGGAGGTCATGGGTCTACATGCCAGCATGGGAAATGTTGAGACAAATTCTAATGGATGAAGAGGTTAGAAGGATCATATTACTATGAGAAGCATGCATAGAGAAGTGCATAGTTATAGGGAAGATAATGAGAAGATTATGGAAGCTTAGGAGGAGATACCATATATTATGAATATGTTGCATAGGAAATCCAATAAATAATTTGACACAAAATAAGTGGATAGTGCTATACATATGACAACATACAAATCCCATAGCAGAAGGGATGAGCATGAGAATGAAAAGAAGTCAAGGAGCATGAGTAGGAACCATCATAACCCAGATAAATCCACTAGAAAATCTCATGTGAGTTCAAGTCCAGGGATCATCCCAAGTGTGTCTCCTACCAGGAGGCAAAGGGGAAGGCTTGAGGAATACATATTGCAAAGTGAACTCAGGAAAATCAATCCACTAACTTTCAATTGTGATTATAGGAAGGGAGAAGAGGTCGAGGCCTAGTTGTTGGAAATGAAGAATTATTTCCAGATACATGACTATCCCTCGAGGGTAGAAACAAGAATTGCAACCTACCTCTTGCAAGGAAAGGAAAACATGTGATAGGACCGGATTAAGAAATACAATAAACTTGATGAGAAGGTCTCATGGAGGAATTTCAAAGGATATTTCTGGGAGAAATATTTGTCTGAGCATTACTATGAAAGAAAGATGAAAAAATTCTTTGAACTCAAGTTGGGAACCATGAAAATAATTAGTTCATCCAAAGGTTTCTAAGTGGGTTACCTTACTTATATAGTGACAAGATACACTATGATAACCTTAAGACCTTGGAGGAGGCCATAAGGAGAGCAAAGCATTTTTATGAGTAGAGCAAAGGGAGGCCAATTTTCCAAAAATATTGGAATGAAAATATGAAAGGAAAGAGGGATCAAAGGCAGAAAGGTTTTAAACTTCCCTTTTTCAAGAGAAAATCAGAAGCAAATAAACAAGGATAGTCAACCCAAAATGAGCCTAGGATGGTAGACTCATTTGGGAAAAGGCCAAGGCAGTATCATGTACAATGTTGGGGATGTGAGGGAAATAACTTGTATAAGAAATTCCCTCACAAGGTGAAAGAAGGATTGTACACAATATCTAGGAGGATGAAATAGTGGAAGACATGGGAGGAAACATGCCAAGGATTTATGTAGCCTTGGACAACAAGCAAGTAAAATATCAATCCCCCATAATTGAAGTGGAAGGTAAGATTGATATTCATCCCATAGCAATTTTAATTGATTATAGAGCTATCCATAGTTACATAAGCTCTAACATTGTTGAAATATTTCACTTACAAAGGAGTAAGCATAATAAATCTTGGTTAGTTCAATTAGTTGCGGGGGCTAAGAGGAAAATCGGTGAGATGGTTAAATATTGCTCAATAGACATGAATGGACTTGACGGAAAGGTATATGTGAACATCATACCATTGGGTTCATACGATTTTCTAATTGGCATGGATTGGTTTGAAAATCATCGTGTTATCCTAGATTGTTACAAAAAGAAAATCACTTGTCTTGATGAGGAAGAACAACAAGGTAAGATTCAAGGAATTCTGAGAACTATAGTTGTTTGAGAAATTCCGTCTATGTGGCTGAAAAAGAGTTTTAGGAAGAGATGTCAAATTTTTGCAGCCCATATGGAAGAGGTAGCCAAAGATAAAGTGGAAATTATTGAAGACCATCCAATATTGAGGGATTTTGAAGATGTTTTTGGGGAAATCCTTAAGGGAGTGTCTTAACACCTTAATTATTTCTTAAACCTCTCCATTGATAAGTTGTTGATTTATATATTGAGAAGTGAATACTATACTTTTTTAAGGCTTAAGGACCTTACCGCTTCTCTCTTTATTGGATAGACAACTGACAGATAGAGATCAGATTACATAGATTGAGACCCAAGGAACAACCATGAAGCAACAAACCATGTTTAATTACTTTACATAGAGCTTGCTTTAACCAACTACTTCCTATGATTATGAGGATCTATTCCACCAAAGAGAGACATTGATTTCTCTATTAATTTGTTTCTAGGAGTTGCACCAGTGTCCAAGACACCTTACATAATGGACACACCCGAATTGAAGGAATTACAAATGCAACTTGAAGAAATTTTGAAGAAAGGGTATATGCACCCAAGTGTGTCACCTTTGGGAGCCCCGATGCTTTTCGTGAAGAAGAAATATGGAACTTTAAGGATGTGCATTGATTTTAGACAGCTGAATAAGGTTACCATCAAGAACAAATATCCCTTGCCAAGGATTGATGATTTATTTGATTAGCTGAAAGGTGCAAGAATATTTTCCAATATCGACTTGAGATCAGGTTATTATCAAGTGAGGATAAAGGAAGATGATTTTAGCAAGACAATGTTCAAAACAAGATATGGTTATTATGAATTTATGGTAGTGTCATTTGGGCTATCAAATGCCCTAATTTTTTTCATGTTCCTGATGAATGGAGTGTTCAGGGAATACATGGACAAGTTTTTGATTGTGTTCCTGGATTATATACTCATCTACTCAAATATAGAAGAGGAACTTGAGAAACATTTAATAATGGTGCTACAAGTTTTAAGAGAGCATAAATTGTATGCCAAACTAAGTGCATCTTTTATCAAAAGAAGATTCACTACTTGGGGCATATTATTTTAGTTGATGGGATAACATTTGATCCCAAGAAGATAGAGGCCATTAGAGGATGGTCAATGCTAATAAATGTGACATAGGTCAGGTCATTCATGGGTCTTATCGATTATTACCAAATATTCATAAAAGGACTTTCAAAGATTACAAGCCCAATCACTTCCTTGAAAAGAAGGGAGTGAAATTTGAATGGACTTACAAGTGTGAAGAAAGGTTTCAGTAATCGAATTTTTTTTTGACAAGTGAGCCAATATTGAAGATTGAAAATCTATATGAAGAGTTTGTGGTGTGTATTGATGCATGCAAGGAAGGTCTCGGTGGAGTCCTCACTCAAAAGGATCATGTGGTATGATACAAGCCTTGAAAATTAAAAGAGCATGAGAGGAATTATGCTACACGTGACTTGGAATTATTATCCATTGTTCATGCGCTAAAAATATGGATACATTACCTCATGGGGAGAATATTTAAGCTAAGGACAAACCACTATGGTCTAAAGAAACAAACTCATATCAACAATATTTACAAATGAAAGAAACATTACAACAAGGCGATCTACAACAAGAATTTAAATATTATGAGTTGTGAGATGATGGAATACTCATGTACAGAGGGAAAATATATGTGCCAAATTCTGGTGAGATGGAAAATACAATGCTGAGAGAGATTCACAATGTTTCATATGTTAGGCAACCAGGATATCAAAAAACAATTGGAGTTGTAAGAAGCCAATACTTTTGGCTAGGAATGAAGAAAGAAGTGAATAATTATATAGCCAAATTCCTAGAGTGTCAGAAGGTGAAGACCGAGCATAGGAATCCAACTGGGTTGTTATAGACATTTCCCATTCCTGAGTGGAAATGGGAAGTTGTTACAATTGTTTTTATTACACATTTTCCCAGAATAGTGAAGCATCATGATTCCATCATGGTGGTGGTAGACAAATTGATTAAGGTTGCACATTTTATTTCAGTAAAGACTACACACAATGTTGCAAATATTGCAGAAATCTACATGAAAGAAATTCCAATGCTACATGGGGTTCCTAAGGAAATAGTTTCAGATGAAGATACAAAATTCACATCCAATTTTTGGAAAGGTTTGTTCACGGGCTTTGGGACAAATTTAAGTCTCATTACATCGTATCACCTAGAGTCAGATGGAAAAATAGAGAGGACCAACATAATAATTGAAGACATGCTCAGAATGTATGTGATGGACTAGCCATCAAAGTGGGAGGATTATATCCTCTTACTGGAATTTGCTTACAATAATGGGTATTAGGCCTCATTGAAAATTAACCCATTTGAAGCATTGTATGGAAAGAAGTGTAACACATTAGTAAGCTGGGATAACCCAATAGACAAAGTTGTTATTGGGCCAGATTTGTTGAAGAAAATAAAAGAGTAGATGATGAATATCATGCAGAATGTAAAGGATTCCTAGGACAGGAAAACAAGTTATGCAGATAAGAACATAGTCTTTAGGTATTTTAAAGTGGGTGAACATGTTTTTCTATAAGTTAAAGAGAAAAGAAGTTTGCTAAGATTGGGTTGATGCCCAAAGTTGGCAAAAAGATATTGTGGGCCTTTTGAAATCTTAGAAAAGATAGGGCCAATTGCATACATTCTAGCATTCTCTGCATTCATGAGAGTGCATAATGTATTTCATGTATCATTATTAAATAAATATGTGTCTAGCCCTAACCACATAATTGATTGGACTTTGATCTAGGTGGAGCATGAAGGGGATTTCCAGGTGGAACTAGTACACATCTTGGACCAAAAATTCAAATTTCTTAGGAACAAAGCAATCAACCTAGTAAAGGTCCAATGGACCTACTATCGTCCTGAATATTCAACATGAGAGCACGAAGAAACTATGTGGGAGGAATACCAACAATTTTTTTTTCAATTTTGAAGAAAATAGAATATAAAAATGAAAGACTCCATTTTTGGGAAGCTAGAGTTCCAGAACCACATCTTAGAATTTTTGGACACCTATGTTGATAGACCTAATAAAAGAATGGTGCACTTTGATGGACTAATGATAGCGAACGAGGTGCATTCCTTGCATCAATAGGTTGAAAGAAAAAAAAAAGATTATGATTGGAATTGTTGTTGGAGTTGTGATATTGCATAATTTTTATTTTCTAAGTATTGTGATGTAAACTTGTATATGTATTTTGGCATGGTGTTGTGCACCAAGGACAATCCACAATTGTAGGGGAAGGGGAATGTAACATCTATGCTATAATCCCTAGTTTAATTAATGCATAATTAGATATGAAATGTGGCTATGGCCAAGCAATGCAATATGCGAATTGTATTTCTAAATTTTAAATAAATAAATTGTGACGCCAATTGTTGGGGGACATGGACAGAGATGGGGGATGAGTTTTCAACCAGAGAAGGGAGTGTCTAAGAGGGGTCCAAGAGGGGATCTATTTATGGATATTAATTCAAACCCACTTTCCTAGATTTTATTATCATTGTGTATAAATCATCTATTTTTTTGTTGAGTGTTCCCAAAACCAACCATTAAAATCATGTAATAGGGTGGGTGTAAAAATATGCATCCCATAGTTATTGGGAACATGGGATGAAGTACAATCAAAATTGGGAAAAATGAGCAATCAACTCTCTTGGGGTAAAAGGAAATTTGTATATGGCTAAAGAGGACATTTGTTTTACAGACATGTTTTTACATAAACAACAAGTAGAAAATAGGGGAAAAAAACATTGGATTTAGAACAATAATAAAGGGAAAATTATGGAGCATTTTTTAAGCTAAATACTGAAGAGTCGAGTTGTCATTCCTAAAGAGTGAACTCCTATGTGAGTTGCACTGTAACAGAAAGTGATTGGTGTTGCTTTCCTGGTAGTTTTTCCTAGTAGTGAGTTCCTTTGAGTTCCTAGTAGTGGTATTCCCAGATACTTGTGCCAGAGAGACCCAAATAAGAAAATGGTGCAGCTCGATGGGCTGAGAGCAGTGAAGGGGCACACTCCTTGGGTTGGGCAGGTCAAGAGGAAGAGAGTTGGTGAAATTTAGGATAATTGTAGAAGAATTCCAATGGGTTATGGGATATCTGAGTTGTGAGTGGACAACGAGAGACACAATTTTCTTATGGATTCCTAGCCCCAACTCGGGGGTGACTTGTTGTTGAGATATGGAACAAGAAGTATATGGTTGGGTGGAATTTCCGTCCTAAGTAGTTGGTTGCACAATTGTTCTATAAAAATAAGTGTTTATCTATTTTATGAGTTAATTTATGAGTTTAATCATTGTGCATTTTACTTTGTGAATGGGAATGATTTATATGTTATTGTAGATGAGTTTATTTACTAAATTCATGTCATTTCAACATGTTGTAGATGCATAGTTATGGGTATCTAAAAATGATTATATATGTGTGACTTCCTATAGCTAGTAAGCTACAAGAAATTATTATCATAAAAAAAATTAAATTTGTGTATTTTTTTCCAAGTAATGTTCCTCAGTTAAGATGGGGAATGTTACACTGAGGATTTATTGTGTAAATTATCTCTCTTATCTATATTGGAGTTGTGTTCCACGCTCACATTGGTGTACATGGTGTGTACTTTTGGTTTATTATGATATTTTAAGCATTTGGAACATAACATTACAACTCCAATATAGATAAGAGAAATAAGTTATAGAATAACTCATTATAGAATAGCAAAACCTCCTCCAAATAACCAAATACATTCATACATCACAATTCCCTATTCCCAATAATGAATACATGATCTATGTATATATCTATTCACACACTACAAATGAGGCCCCTTTACTATTAGGCCAACCCTATTACATATATATTTACACATTAGATGTACATTTAACCCCATATATGCCCCCCATTAGGGCCATGCCCCCCATTAGGTCCATATCATATACATTTAACCACATATATGCCCCCCTTGGGGTCATATCATACAATCTGAAACTTTGTAGAAAAAAAATTATAGTGAAAATTCCAAGATGACTAGCTTGAAGTAGAAAAACCCTGGGATCGATGCTTTGATTCCAAATGTTATGTTATGAATGCTTAAAATACCATAATAATCCATAAGTATGCACCATGTACACGAATGTGAGCGTGGAGAACAACTCCAATATAGATAAGGGAGACAAGTTACACAATAACTCCTTGGAGAATAGGAAAACCTTCTCCAAATAACCAAATACAGTCATACATCACAATTCCCTATTCTCAATAATGAATACATGATCTCTACATATACTTATTCACACACTACACATGAGGCCACTTTACTATTAGGTCAACCCTATTACATATATATTTACACATTAGGTGTACATTTAACCCCATATATGCCCCCCAATAGGGTCATATCATATACATTTAACCCCTTGTATGATCCCCTTATGGTCATATCATAGAGGGGTACATAATATATGTGTCGTTATATTATGCCAGTGAGTACATCAAGCAAATTGACGACACAATAGGCACAGTGGTTTGAGACAACCAACGAGATGAGGACAAAAGGGAATGGGAGCTACTCCAAATGAATGGAAAAATGAGCATGTTAAAGAGTAAGTCACTTATAATTTGTCAAATTTGTACAGATCAATTGTTTACACTGAAGTTGATAATATATATTTGATCTCATACTATTCATTTTTAATTATTTTATACATCAGCAAATTTAGAAATTGATTTCATCAATCAATTCATTCTTTACAACACGGAGGCAATGCAACCATGGGTCACAATGTATGAAGAGAAAATAAGGAAATGGCACAGTGAAAGGAAAACATTCAGATAGTTGAATGGTAGAAGCATTCCTTATCCTGATCATTTAAAAGAAAATATGCCAAAAATATGTCCCAACATTTGGGTGGCTGACTAGATCATAGAAAAATATGGCATGTCCAGTCGTTATCCACGTGGAGAAGAAATGGATGCACTAAACACAGGGATCAGGTGAAACAACTCTATAATAATCTCTCTAAGTACCACGTTAAATTTATAATATTGCACATTTGATGTATTATTTGTTTATTAATGTTCAGGTTATTATACATGTGACACTGTCCTTTGTTTGCATTTTTACAGGTGCATTTTTTCCAATCCATATGGGAATATGGACATCATTTTCACACCAAGGATGTCGATGATGGACACACCACACAAGATTGTGGAGTGGAGGTCGAGTTTGACTAAACTAGTCGTGTTAGCCACTATGATCAAAACCTAATAGAGGGAAAGTTAGGTTACATTGGAAAGATACAAGAGATCATGCAAGTGGACTTCTCATCTTTTCAATGTATTATTTTTAGTTGCAAGTGGTGGGATACCTTCGATTAGAGAAATGTAAAGGAAAATTGTGATAATGGGCTAATATGTTTTAACTCTAAAAAAATGTGGGTTGAAACTAAGGAGCCTTATGTTTTCCCAAAACATTGCAACCAAGTGTTTTTTTACCTAGATGTGTTGGATGTGGATTAGTGGTCCGTACTGAGACATGATCTGAGATCAAAACATCTTTTTGAGAACAACAATGTTATAATTCCAAGCAAAAAAGATGATCAAAGTAATGGTAACAAAGAGTGATATGTAAATGTTTTGTTTCAACATTTATATTGTGGATGTGTCATTTTATTATGGGTATCTATAATTGGCCAATTATGTTTTTTTTATTGTTTTAAAACTTCAAAATTAAAATAACTATATACTTACTTTGATGGAACTTCTAAGGGAAATTCCAACAAAATAACTTATTGCAACATCTATGAGTAGTAGAATGACACTTGTGGTATTGGCATTACCAATATGGATGGCATTCACAACCTTAACTAGTGCAACTATCATGGCCTTCACCTATTCCACTCCATCATTTAGTTTTCTAAACATATAAACTTATATTAATGATTATGTTTACATTTTCTTTGAAATAAGTGTCAATATAAGAAGGAAATGGAAATTCTAAAAGAGTCTTTTCTAGAGCCTAGTCACAATTATGGAAAATTTTAAGGATCCATACTTATCTAAAAGTATATAAACCTTTGCCAATTTTACTAAATTTTTAAATATTGACTATAAAATGTTTGGTGATATTATTGTAAAAGTATTCCAATTTCTAAGTATTTATATATATATTTAGAAAATATTGACAACTTTTAAAATAAAATAATTTGATCCTATAGAATTTGGGTGAATATTTTTTTTTAAATAGAAATCAGTGTATTATTTTTAGGAAAAAATAGAAAATTAGACAAATTATAAAATTTATCCTCTAAAGTTTTCTCTTACCGTAATCCAACCCTAGAAAGCTTGGATATAAATAGTTTATGATTGGAGTTTTTGTTGTGTTATTATGTATTAGGTTTTCATTAATAAAGTAAAAATCCAACTTTTACTAGCCAAGTTTTTCCAAGAGAAAATTATCACAATTATATTGATATTAATATAATTTTTACATCCGCAGTGCACCTTTACTACTGCAATACAAAACAACTTTGCATGGAATAAAAAATTGAACCTCCAAAAGTATTTTCTCCGATACAAAACATGGATTGAAATCTCAAAAAGAGATAGTCTTCCAGAAACAATCTAACAATGCTAATATTTTGGAAAAGAAAGTCCCCAAAACCAAAAAAAAATCTCTCCTCAACTACTCAAAAACTACAAATTACAATCCATTGAAGAAAGGACAAAAGTCACTAATAGATACGTATATGATGAGAAGGTCCTTCCCCACCATTATACCAAGTATACAACAAGATAATTCCTTCAGGAGCTTGTAATGCGCATTTTGAGAGTCCATCCGCTTCCTTGCTAAATTCACGGTAGATATGATAAAAATGTAATTCCTCAAACTTTATGCTCAACACCCTGAATCTTTGCTTCCACCCTTCTAAAGAGCTTACTCGGAGGTCACCTTTATCATTTATCCAATCTATGATCACCTTAGAGTCACCCAGGATCTATAAATTGTTGAGAGAAATTAGATTTGCTATATATAGAGTTGCCCATGCTCCAATTAGCTCTGCTTTAGTATTAGATCCTATGCCACAATTGAGATACCACTTATAAACCATCATTGTTGAGCCTTGAATAATACCTCCCGCTCCACTGCAAGTGCCATCTAACTTGGTTGCACCATTGAAACTAGCCAGAGGATACTCTAAAGGGAGATTTAATCTGTTTAGTCAGAGAGTCAAGGAAACATGATTTTCCACAGGAATTTGTAGAGCGTCGAGTGTTCTTATGACCACCTTGCTAACTGATGGGACCTTCCCTTCGAAAACTGAAGAATTCCTTTCGATCCAAATGAACCAACAAGTTAATGCAGCAAGACTAGAAGGAATAGTCGTGTTATTGTTCCAATTATTTAGACATTTTTTTCAAGGTCTGATCTAGTCCAAGATTGGTTATAATGCTTACTAGTGATTATTTGTTGCTAGACACTTTTTGTGAACTCACAGTGTATGAACATATGTTCATTTTCTTCATTCGCTTCATTGCAAAGATGACATCGCTCAGGCCCCTGCCAGCCTTTGTGTTGAAGTATTTGCCACGTTAATACTTTGTTCTCGGCCGCAAGCCAAATGAATAGTTTTATTTTCAATTGTATATTCCAGGACCAAAAATTCTTACGCCAGCCTATGGAAAAATGTAAATTAAGAGTGGAGAATAAATATGCATAGACATTTTTTTATGTCAGGTAACCAGAAGAATCCCCTCCCATCCAGATAAAATCATCTTCATTTTCAATTAGAGTTACTCCCGCTGCTTGTAGTGCCTGCCAATACCTGTCCCATTCCTCTACCTTATTACTCGCAAGAGCCAGATCCTCGCTGCTAAGCCACGAGGTCATAAATGAATCATGATCATGTGGGCTCCTAGCCTGAGCTAGAACTGAAATACATTTTTTACTAAGAGTATTTAACAGAGATTCAGATAAAATAGATGCCTCTCCTATACCTAGTATCCTGTCTCTACCTAGGTCGACTAGGTGACCGGTATCGGGCTTCCAGCTAAGCCAATTAGTAATCAACGAAACCACCTTTAAAATACTATTCCAAATTTTGGATGCCGAATGGTGTTTGAAATTCGTAGAACGAATCCATTTTTGTACAAACATATGGGATAGGTACTTCGCCTTTAAAACCGATTTCCAAAGTCCATTCTTTGTTAATACTATCCAGAGCGTTGACGTAGCTAGTGCTTTGTTAAATGAGTAAATGTTTAGTAAACCCCATCCCCTCAGCCTTTTTGTGCGGGATAAGGTCTCTCATTAGCTTAAATGGACATGATTTGTGTCCACACTCCCATTCCAAAGAAAATTATATAGTAATTTTCGTAATTTATGGAGTATGGACTGTGGAACTGATGCTAGTGAGAACCAATAAACTGGTTGACTCTCCAAAATTGCTTTGCACAAAGTGTACCTACCCCCCATTGACATCCATATATAGCTCCAATGTTTGATTCTCTCATCCACTTTTTAATAAGCCAATACCATTCTTCTGATTTTTTTAATCCAGCTTTGAGGTAATACCTAAGATATTTAAATCCCACTGCAAGATCCATAAAATTATATGGAATACAGAGCTTGAAAGAAGCAAGTTTCGTCTCTGACAGACCCAAGTAATGAACTATTGATTTTGTGGGATTCACCTTTAATCTGGATTCCATATAGAATTTACTTATAAGTTCCATGATCACTATCCATTCCTGCACCGAAGCACGAGTTAGAAGTAAAACATCATCAACAAATAAGAGATGAAGGATCTTAGTGAGTCTGGAAACTTCAATTCTAGATAAGGAACCATCTCTTTATCTTGATTTAATAAGAAAACTTAGATTCTCCATCACCAGAATAAACAATAGTGGTGACAACGGACATCCCTGATGGGGGCCTCGCCCACTTCTGAAAAAATTGGTGGTCTCGCCATTTACCAGAACAACAAATGATGCAGAGCTCACACAAGACATAATCCAGTTTGTCAACAACACAACCATGGAAAACAAAGATTGATATCCTAAAAAAAACAAGGAAACCATCGCGTAACTCATTGACAATTAATACACTTACAAAAAGAAGAAGTGGCAATTGATAACAAAATCATCAAAACATTCCAGTGTTGATGCAACAATAAAATCCTTTTGTTTATTGTGAATATATCGGTGTATCTACATCTATGTTAGATACAATCATTACATCAAACATGGGTACTAAGTACTTTAACATCTACACAAGGACTTGTGTTTATTTTATTTATTGAGTTTTATTAATATTTTTAAATATTAATATAAAATTATTTTAATTTAATATTCTTTTAACCTTAACAATTTGATTATTTTCTTCACTAATCAAATCTAATACTTACATTTTAGGTGGAGATTCATAAAGTTTGTGGTAGAGCAAAAAATCACAAAATCATTTAAAGCAAATTGTGTATATTAAAATTCATTATTATTAATAATTTTGTATAACTATTATCAATTTAACAAACAATTTTTATAATTTTATCATTAAAAATAATGAAAAAATAACATTTCATAAAAGTAATTATTCAAATTAATTTTTTCATTCATTAACCAAATCCAATATTTGTATACATTTTAATACAAAGTCAACAAAATACAATACTTAACATACTTTTTTAATAGAATATTCAACTAATACTTACATAATTTTACATAATTTTTTAATAGAAGATTGATAAAATTGATAGTAAAGTAAAAATTTGTAAAACCATTTCATCTAAAGGGTACACATCAAAATTTCTTATTATATTTTATATTTAATAATTTAAATTTAATTAAATAAATTCAATATATCATAATAGTTGAATAATATAATCTAATAAAATCTATGGAAACATTAAAAAATAATAAAATATAATAATTGTGATTTTTAGTAAAGAATTATATTATAACTTTGTGTTGTAATAAAAATTAATAAAATAACAATATTATTACATCATCATTATTATTAGTGAATAATTATATCATAATTTTAGTGAATAATTATATCATAACGTGATTATTACAATATATGAAAAATACACAATTATTCAAATCACAATCATTTCACTTATCGTGTTTATGTATTTTTGTTTGTAAACATGTTTAATCAACATATTGTATCTTGTTGGAAAACAAACAATTCATCTTGAAGAAGAGTTAAACATTATATGGCATTAATGGTTATAACCTTTTGCAATCACAATCCAAATTAAATGNGTGTTTATGTATTTTTGTTTGTAAACATGTTTAATCAACATATTGTATCTTGTTGGAAAACAAACAATTCATCTTGAAGAAGAGTTAAACATTATATGGCATTAATGGTTATAACCTTTTGCAATCACAATCCAAATTAAATGTTGTCGTAAAACTAAATTTAAACATTATATGACAACTCTAAATTTAAATGAGTGATACATCTCAAATTTAATTTAAAAACAAAGAAATCGTTAATAATGGTAATCATTAGCATAGTCATAATACATTTTATAAACCAAACAACAACAACATCAACATGATGTGAGAAAACATAATATACATATCAATATACATGTCAAATATACATCTCATCAAAATCAATAAACATGTTATATATACATCTCAAATCAAATATACAATAATCAATATACATGTCAAGTACCACTACTAGCTAGGTCCACCACTAGAGCCAAAGGCATCAGTGCCTCTGCTACTAGAGGTAGAGGGTATATTGGTACCCATGTCAGATAACAATGGCGAAAGTAGAGTATGAGATATCTCTCCACCGGGATCATGTAGAGGAGTATCGGTGGATGGTATAGTTGATGACACATGGAGGAGGAGGACCAGGTGGTGGAGGGGATGTCGGGCAGTCTAGTGGAGGATCAGATGGTGGATAATCATGCATTGGAGGATCATAAGCATCATTCTCAGAAAATGAGATAGATGAAGTGGAATGAGAATCATCCATGTAGCGTACCCAGCCACTCACAGGCCAGGCACACTAACTTCCAGTCCCTTCTCTGGACTAATTTGACCCCTGTCCTAATTTTAAATAACAAGGATGCATGAAAGTTTCACATGCATTGATCAAGATTGATGCTAAACATAAAATAAATGAAGCATACGACATGCACAACAATAAACAACAAGCACACATACTCTAAATATTGAATTCAACGATAAATAAATACACAGCAGAATAAATCATACACAGATAAATAATACTATAACAGAGAGAACTTATCTTTAATAAAAGAAACCATTGACTTGATGCAAACCAAGGACGTTCCACCCAACCATAGACATTGTTGTTCCAAGTCTCAACAACAATGTCACCCCTGAGCCAGGGCTATGAATCCACAAGGATGGTTCAAGAGTATTACTCGGCTTCCCAAACCAAATAGCACTCAAGCTCTCATAGGCTTACGAGCACCCACAACAATCCAAGTACCCAACTCTCTTCTACCCAACCTGCACTACCCAAGAGAATGGACCCTCTCCCTTCTCTACCACGCAGTCCCTTAGGTTGTCCTTCTCCTTCCAAGGCTCCAGTGCAACTAGTCCAGAATATCCATGCTGGGACTCTCAGGACTTGCAGTTGTGAGCAAAGTTGGACATAGGCCAAAGAATCTCAGACATGCAGGCCTCAAATCATGGTTGGATTACACCAACAGTCTCTACAACCAACAATACCATGGTTTCTCTTCAACAATTTGTCTTCCTTTCCCGAGCCAATAAATGAATGCGGAAAGATGAGTGGGTGAAAGAATGAATGGAGTAGAATCTCCATGAGAGGGGTGAACAATGAGCAAGTGAGTGAACAAGTGAATGAATGAATGTGTGAGTGTGTGAGTAAGGCAACCAACAGAAGAACAAGAACAAGAACGAGAACGAGAGAGAGAGAGAGAGAAAACAAACCCCCCAATAGACCAGGGACGGGTTTATGTAATTCTTGGTAATCAAGAACCTCATGGCCTTCCCCCAATAATCTCATGTAATTGATTTCCCCCATTAAACAAAATGGGTAATTAAAAAATGAAATAAACACTTAGCCCCTCAAGCCCCTCAAGCCCCCTCTCTTGTGCAATCATAGCCCCCTATAACTCTAGTTCTTGTCTGTCTAGCAACCAACGATGTATTTATTATTAATAATGATCAAAACATTACATTTCTTAGGCACACTGGCCTCTTTTAATTGTTTGGGCACTCTGGCCTCTCAGCACTTAACAAATACATTATTTAATATGGGGCTCAAAACCTAGGGTGTTACAATCCCTCAACCTCTCAATGAGGTTGAGGGCATCGACAACATGACGCATTAGTGACATCATGTCACAAGGAAGGGTCACTCATATATTAGATAGCTCTAGGACCAGTAATATCTCTCAAATGTGTATGGATACCACTCCCTGCCTAGCAATCAGACCGCATATGTGATTCACCACCTCATTTTGGACTCTATGATCCAGCTTGCATGGGATGTCGGGTATTTATACTAAATGTTGTTGAGTTTCCTCATTCATCTCCTCATCCCGTTGGGGAGGTTCATCCCCAACAAATGTGTCAATATCTACAAAAAAGTAGATAATAATAATCAGATAACTGAAACAAAATGTTACGATAAATTATAGATACATTAAATAAGACCAAAAAAATGCAACTAGATTTATCAAAACATAATGATAATATTACCTCTATCATCTAGTGGCTCATCTAGAGTAAATAGGATGTTTTAACATCCTCTCTAATCCATCCTCGTGTATGGGTATTACATAAGATCAAGGATAGGATTGTCCTCTCTAGCCAAAAAATCACAAATCTCTCTACTGATCGGAGTACATGGCCACTTCGGCTAGCCCCTCTTGGGAAACAATCACCCCTGGATGTGCATATGCACACATTAGTCATATGCATTGGATGGGAGTGGGCTATTTCGATCAAGTGACATGAAACCTATCAAAAAATAAAGTAAATAGATCTCACACAAATAGGAAGAATAACCTCCCATAAAAAATAGAGTGGCAATGATGTAATGCAAAAAACAATTGCCGCAAAAATATATTTGACCACCTAATCAATCAGGGCCTCTAAACTAAGCTATCTACATATCACATCAAAGAGAAACTAATGTTCTTCCCATCATAGGTAAATTGTGCTAGTTTCATGACAATACGGGATAAGAACCTAACCTCCTCTACACTAAATGCATCTATTCACAACTGACCACCAACAACCTAGAAGTTTGTAGCGGAAAAAATGTCTCGAATGGCATATATCTACATGTATGTACCATAGATCGAGACCAACCATCATCCTCCATGGGCTGATACCATAAATCGAGACTAGCCATGAATGCTTTCCTACCATGATCGCAGCAACGAATCAACTATTGTAAAAATGAATCTAGTTCCCCATAAGGGATGTAGCCTCCTAATAAAACTTAAGGAGGTCAACATTCCTTAAAAGGGCACGATTCTGAGATGCAACAAGGTGAGATCCTCTCCCTCTCCCTCTCCCTCTCCCTCCCACTCACATACAAAGTTGTATGTGTCGACCTACTTCTATTGTTGTTGCTCCTATGCTCGTTGTTGTCATATCTAATTCATATGCAATTCATTTTAGACACATGTATATAGATAAAACAAAGTGAAATTATAAAAAACACATATATAATTATTTTTTATTTATCAAAAACTGAAATTAACTTATGTTTGAAAAAAAATGTGGTAAAGTAATATGTGCACCTTTAATAGATAATATGAATCATTATCAGTGCACTCTATTAGAAAACAAGCACTGCATTTTTCACAACGTGCCATGTTATTTGGCACATTGGTGCTACTTTATTCATGAAACGCACCGCCATGATTTTTTTTTGTGTGGTGCGATGTGGTGCAACGATGTGGTTTATTCCCTATAACGCACCAGTTTGTGGTGCCTCATCTAAAATAATATGAACTGTTAATGTGCACCGGTAAGTTTGATGCTCCATGTTTCTTGGAGCACTGATGTGTATTTTTAGCGGAGCATTGTGTTTTATAATGCACCAGTAAATGGGCATACCATCAAACGCATAACCATGCTAATTTTTAAATATGTGGTGTGGTGCGGTGAGGTGCACTGGTGTGGTTTATTCTCTGTAATTCCCCAAAGTTTCATCGGTGTGGTTGATTCTATAGAACGTGCCAGTGGGATTATTGCAAAGACGATGCCTCTTTTAAGACGAGAGGCATTGGTTTTGCACACCTACCATTATGGTGCATGGTGTGTAGTTTTGAGTGGTGTGTTTTGTTTTATAATATGCACCATGAGAGGTGATTCCTATAAATTCATAGGACACACCATCAAGTCCAGGGCAAGACAAATCCACAAAGCGCATCACACGATTTTTTTTAAATGAAAAAAATGTCAAATTTAAGCCCAATTTTAAATTCTAATCCGAGGAAATTGAAAATAAGGAAGTAACAAACTATTTACCTGGTCTTTTATCACCTAAGGAGGCATGGTTTCTTTGTAGAGAAAAAATGAAAATGTGCAATGTTTTCCAAAATTAAAAAATGAATGGAATCTTCCAGTGAAGATATTGAATAGAGGAAGAAACACTATAGAGAACATGGGGTTGTCATAGAAGGAGTGTGAGCATCGATGCTTGTGTGAGTGGTTGGAAACACAAAAGGAAATGTGATAACGAATTTTTTTTTGGTAGTTTTTTTTAATTTTACCCTATCATGGTGCACTTGATAGTAAGATGCATCAGTGCATTCTATAGTACCAAAACACACCGGTATGATTTTATTTATTTTACCCTATCATTGTGTTCCATACAGTAAGATGCATCAATGTGTGGTAGTATGAGTAATGCATCGATTGGATTTTTGGTTATACATTAAAAAAACTTTAGGATATAATACTATTAAGTGCACTATTATTGTTGTTTAATGCACCATTATTGTATACACACTGGGGCAGTTAAATTTTTCCAGGTTTTTGGTTTTCTAAATTATTTTTTTTATTAAATAACCAATTATTCAAACTTGATCAATTTTATCCTTCATGCGCACGTCGGTGCTCTTAATTTAGCATGGAGAACATATATGAATTTATTCTTTTATAAAATAAAAAATGATATTTTAGCATTTTATATTAATAACGATTATTGATGCACCTTATTAGTTCATCACTAGAGCGTTATGCTTGTGAGCACACTAGTGCATTTTTCCAATTTAGGCACACCAACATAAAAACCTCTGCAAAATCCTTCGGCCTCCCACCTTCTCTAACAACCTCTCCTATAAACAAAGAAGGGATAAATTTTTGGGGGATGTTTCATAAAAACCTTTGCTACAAGGTGTTCTCCTTGTAGTGAAGTTTCTAAGCTTGGTGTCATAGTGAACCACATTTTCCCCTTTCATTTTCTTAAGCAAGACTCTCCTTTATGTTTTCATTGCTCGATAGGGGTTACTTGTTGACGGTTGGTGGTATTTACCCCCAACAACATGTAATATGGGTAGAGCTTTTGTTGAATTATAATTTTGTGTTGAGACACAATTCAAGGAAATAAAATAAGGTAGTTGATGTGTTTTCAAAATGTCAATGTTGAATTGATCCGAAAACGGATCTAGAAGCCTGACAGGGCTTGAAAAATGCTCAAAAATGACAGTGCTCAGAATACGATGAAACCAATTCCATTGCATCTGTCTCGTCTTCCCGATTCCGGCGGTATATTTACTTTGTCAAACGGGCTCTGTATGCGAAAGTTATCGTGTTCTGATCGGAAGCCCAAACAGGTAAAAAGTCAAAGGTCAACTGGTCAAAAAGTCAATGCTGATGACATCAGCATGTTGACTGTGCAGTAGATGACGTGGCACTCTCTGGCTGATGGTGATTGGGAAAGTTTGCTGACAGGGCAGACATGTGGCAGGCAACTGGACCAGTCAATGGTTGACAAGTGGCATTTTTTCGTTGAATGGGAAAGTGCCATGTGGCCCAGTCATGGGCAGCCATGTGGCACCCAGTCATCAGTCATAGTGGCAGGTTTCAAAAATTTTGGGGTCCATGGGTTTTGAACCCATGACCAACCACTAAGTCTAAGCGCCTTCACAATATTCCTATAACCAATGCGCCATGTTATTTCTTGTTTAAATGAACCACTTTATAATTATTTAAAGTACAATTGATGTAATATGGCACAAAGGAGCTGGGGCTTAGCCCCATCCCTTGGTTCATTTGTAATATATGCGACCAGGAGTTAGCGCGAAAGGGGGGCCAGTACACAGCCCTTTGTGTTGGCGCTCGGCCACATGGCCCCATACGACCCTGCCAAGGGGGCACGCGCACAGCAGAAGGGGGATAAATGCCATATTATAGTTACAAAGTGGTTTTTATAACCAATTTTGGGTTTCTATTGTTAATTAAACCTATTTTTAATGTATTTACTCCATTTTTGGGAGTTATTGGGTAGTTTTTGAGCCTAAATTCTTGGAGGAAGTTGGAGATGAGTAACTAACTTCCCAGCTATATAACCAAGGCCTGTTTGAGGCTAGGGGACAGCTTTGAGGGCATTTAGAGTAGAATTATGCTGAGGAGAAGCCAAGCCAAAGCCATTTTGAGGCAGAGAAGATTTTGAGGAGGAGACGCTGTCGGATCATTTCTGGGAGCTCCAGACGTCCGTTTTGCGTGTCATTTTCTTTGCATGGTTCTAGAGATCTGGAAGAACATGACCAGATCAATCTTGTATCCATTTGGCATTGCAGCGATGTACTTTTGAGCTTTTTGAACAGAAATAAAGAAGCCTCCCCCACAGAGAAAAAGGCCCGGAGACGTAGGCAAAGTTGTGTCGAACTCCGTTATCAATCTGCGTGTTATGGTTTGTTTTTCATTATTTCATTTCAGATCTGCATATGTGTATATGGATTTTATAATTCCTCTTCTTTCCTCATTCTTTCACTAAGTTTCTCAAATGGTTAATTAACGCATGCAAAATTAAAACTCAACCATAAGTCATTAAAAGATCCTACGGATCAAGTGGTATCAGAGCTAGTTGACGTTTGGATTTGAGTTGCATGTTAACAAGGGAAAAGCTACAGCGTGGTGAAGGCGAGCTTGTTACAGAGAATCCATTAATTGGATTGAGAAAAAGAGCTTCTCACAGCGAGAAGATGGCATCGGAAGAAGGGATTTCTCAACATGAGAAAGAGTTCCGAAAAACATTCCTTACCATGTCGGAGATGGTGAAAGTCTTGTACGAAGATTACTTGGAACGGAAGCGGCCATTCTTGGGTGATTCTTCAAAGGGAAAAAGTGAAGAGGAAGAGGACCATCCTTATATTCCTCCTTCACCTCCATCAACACCTCCTTCTTCTCCTTCTTCTTCAAGTTAAAGTTCTAAATCTAGTGGAAAGAAAAATGTTCATAAGAATAAACATGAGATGCCATTGTTAAAACTTGATGTAAAATTTGAGTTGCCCATATATGATGGTGAAGTGAATGCAGAAAAACTTGATAACTGGATCAGGCAGATGGAGGTATACTGCAGTGTAAAACAGATCAAGGACGAGGCCACACAAATCAAGTTGGCATCTTTGAGACTTGCAGGTACAGCTCTTATCTGGTGGCAAAGCAAGCTGCAAAAAGGAACACAAAATGTGGGTAATGTATTTCCATCATGGAAGGATTTCATTTCTGCACTTAGGAAACA
>ML850744.1:0-28333 GCA_009831015.1 Picea engelmannii
ACCTTCCATAGTCTCATGCCACCTGCATATCCATATTATACAACACCATTATCTACAGGATTTACTCATTCACATAAGACAGTAAATAATACATAATTATTTCAAAATAAAACACATAAAATCCTACACGAATTCATTCATACACACACACATAAGGGTAGATCTATAAAACCCAACTCTTTTATTCATTTGTACATAATACAGTACAATGACTCAATGGCCAGATCTGAGCTTACAATATTTTTTTGGTTTCTAAGCCAGAGGCCATGGAAACCTCAACCACTTCTCTCTCATTTCGTGTGATCTATCCTCCTCTCGTTTTTGTAATCTCTTTCTCAATATCTTTGATTATATGTTTTATTATTCCCAAAAACTTTTCACTTCAGTTTCCCAAGGCTTCTCATGCCCTTTCATCTTCCATATTCTGATTTTTCCTTTCTTCAATGACTCTTCATCTCCCACACATCCTTTCCAACATCATCCCAACAATGCACTCCTCTCGATCCATAACATTCGTAACTTCTTTTGTAAAAATTGTCCTCTATAGCATATCCATCCACAAACTTATCTATTCTATAGCATCGCTCCCAGCTTCCCCAGTGTTGCACCTCTATAGAATTCAATCGATTTTCACCCCTGTTGTTACTCCCAACAATCAGTCTCATTCACATCCTGCAACAACCAATTACTGTTGTAATAGCAATGTCATATCCTCATACCTTCCTTCGTCGTGTCATCCCTAGGATGAGTGGGATGATACTACATTAGACTCCTCATGTTTTAAGAAATAATGTCCACATGCTTATGTGGTAAATCGCTTGCATCTACAACTATCCAATGCAACTTCATCAATGTTTCACTCCCAACTCTACATTTCTTATCTGCAATACATTTCAATTTGCAATACATCTTCATCTAGTGCACATTCTTTCTTTCAGTTCATTGTTTCCTTTGCAGTGCATCAATATAAAACAACAAAATAATACTCTCAACATGAAGATCTAAATTTTTTCATCTTATTCCTGCTGCAACTCAACTTTCTGGAGAAACTCAACTTATGGTACTACTACCTTCTTTGTCTTTGTTTCTTCATTACCAAAATCACTAGTCAGGTGTTTTTTCAATCATGCATCGCTTGTACAATTCTCTCTAAGTCACCTCCAATCCAAGACATCCCACTTCCCTTTTTCATGCAGTGTATAAAGTGCCTTTGGTGGAGCCATCCACTCATGCTTGAAGCCACACAACATGGAGTCTCATGCTCCCATCTTACACCTACCTTTACTCAATCCAAATCACATGCATAACTCGATCTATGTCACGTCCAATCTAGGAAATCCCAGTGTCCTTTTTCATGTAGTGTACAAAGTTCCTTCATGCAACCATCCACTCATGCTCAAACGTACACAACACGGGGTCACAAGATCCCATGTTACACCTCCTTTTACTCAATCAACAACCATACACAGGCTACCTCAGTTGGCATATACACATTCTTTTAAAATTACTAGAGACATATATCAAGAGTCTTCTTCTCCATGAAACACCTTCACACTCAATCCTTAGCAATCTTCAATCTTCTGGAATTCTTCTACAACATGTCTTTTTCCTTAGGAGATTTGAAATATTTTCCTATCTCTATCAGCAACATCTTCAACAACTTCTTCATCTTTCAGACTATATATTATCCGTATTCAACTCGACAACTTCCTTCATGGTTCATCTTCACGACATTATCTTCTACTTGGACATTTTCTTATCACCTACAAAATCTATAATATTGCAATTTCCTTTTCATGCATAGATCTCATTCTACTACATCTTTTTTTCATCCAAGCACATCATCTTCCATATGCAGTCACAAATGTATTTATTCCTACAAACAAGCAAATAACATATTAAGGGAAAAAAAAAATCCATATTCTCTCCCTCCTTTCTTAATTACATTTGACACAACCACATGTATCTATATTCCACTGTTGTAATTTATTTTTTTCATCATTGTTATTCTTTATTTCTCTTAAATTTAGGTCTTCCTAAAATCCTCTAGTCACCATTGAACAACAACTCACTCACATATACAAACACGATCCTCAAAACATATGAGCCGAGTCTCCATTCCAAGAAAACTTTTGACTACATTCCCCTCGCAAACTCAATCGCTCATTTCCAGTGACCATGCCTTCATTCTAAGATAACAATCATGGATAACCACCACCAAAACTACCATCTATTTCTAGCATCCATTTATGTCAAAGACTTCTTCCTTTTCAACAACACCCTTTTAAATTTTTCCTCATGCAATTTTATGTTCTTGGTTATCTTTTCCCATCATTATTCCTTCAAAAATACAAGTTGAATCCACACTCTCATAGGTATTATTGACTTGTATTTTCTTGCATCCCAGAGCTGAAACATACTCTAATATATTCTCACATTGTTTCACCCTAAAGCTCAACCATGCTTGGATATCTTTTCACATTCTTTAATTCCATAATTGAATTATTCTTTGATACCTCCTCACATTATTTCACCCTAGAGTTGAACCAATATCTGATATATTCTCGCATTATTTCACCCCATAGTTAAACCTATCTATGATACCACTTAATGCAATGGGCATCCACCCCCTTCCATCAGAGTACGTTCACAGTGGACCATTTTCCTCTTTTGTGCATGATAGGAATCAAATATGCCATAAAGCTTCTTCATGATCATGCCACAACCCCTAGGGTTGTACCTCTTCCCCCACATACCCACATTTTATTCACAGTAACACCACAACATATGTTATAGAGTCACATGTCTATTGCATATTCACTTGCTGCAACTCACCTTCTACTGTGACTTACCTTTTGTTGGAACTCACCTCTTGCTGCAACTCACCTCCCATTGTGACTTTCCTTCTGCTGCAACTCACCTCTTATTGCAACTTGCATGGATGTAATTCACCTTCTACTGCAAATCATGCCTCCTGCTGCAACTCGCCTCCTACTGTGACTTTCCTTCTATTTCAGCTCAACCATCCTGTTGCTATAACTCATTTCATGTTACATAACACCTTTGTTCGAACAAATATTCTTTCTACAACTCACCTCTTTCCGTGGAAATCTCTTGTTGTAACTCACATACTACTGCAAAACACATTATATTACACCCCCTTATTGAAGATAAATTTGACTACATATCCCCAGCTTCAACATACCCATGCTACAACTTGCCTTTGTTGCAACACATGTCCTTGGTGTGACACATCTCTGTCAATAATCCACCTCCTTTTATAACATCCTCTGATGTGGAAATTCTATTGCTAAAACATGTAACCAACACTCGAGACAATAACTTCTATTCACTTCTTCTGTATTCAGACAAAACCCTCAACACTCATAGAACCAAAGTGTTCAACCTCCCAATGGAACACCAAAATTTCCAACACGACCTTCAATAGACTTGTGCCACCTGCATAGCCATATCATACATCACCATTCTTTATAGGATTTACTCATTCATGTAAGACATTAACTCATACTTAATTTTCAAGAACACACGACATAACATCCTATAGGAATTCATTCATACACACACAACAAGGGTAAATATATAAAACCCAACTCTTTTATCCATTCATACATAGTACAATACAATGGCGCAATGGCTATATTGCAACTTACAATATTCATTGGATATCCAGGCCATATCCCATGACAACCTCAACCACTTCTCCCTCCTATCGCGTGATCTCTCCTCTTGGTTTTGCAAGCTATTTCTCAATATATTTGATACTATGTTTTATTCTTCCCAGAAACTATTCTCTTCAATTTCCCAAGGCTTCTCACATCCTTTCATCTTGTCGCTTCCAATTTTTCATTTCTTCAATGAATATTCATCTCTTTCACATCCTTTCCAAATCCAATCCAACAATGCTCTCCTTCTAATATGTAACATCTGCAACTGTTTCTATAACAATTTTCCTCTATAATGTAGTTGTCCTTTGTTATAGCAAGATTTGCCTCACCCCATACAATGTTGCACATAAGGACTTTTTCCATTTCCCTATGCAGACTTAAAATCCCTTTTTTGCAAATCCCAGAGATAAAAATATAATTTTTTCCACATATATGCACCTTTCCTATTATACAACATGTGTATACACAAGTTGCACCACTACAACCTGCGTACATCGAGAAATGTGCCCAAAATTGAAAAATTGTGTCGTGTTTCCATGTCACGTCATGAGATCAATGATCCTTGGCCTTCCATATACTGGAAACATTTCGAATCGGCCCTTCAATTCCACTTGAAGGCTATAAATGGGAAAAATCGAAGCTATGGAAAATAGGAGAAAGGATTCAACTTTGAGAGAAAAGTTACTATGGAGGAATTATTCACTTCACATTGAGTCTGCATCCCTTTATCGTGTAAGTCTGAACACAATGTTCAACCCCCAAGCTCTTCCCTTGCTGATTGAGAACTCCATTGTCTCTCTTAAAGGAGATTTCCTTTGGTGTAGGATTGAAGTTGTTGAGGCCCAGCTGGAAGGAACTTAGTTTCTCGATTCCGAACCGTGCTGACATGGAAGTATGTAATTTATTCACTTCTGTTGATTATATCTTAATAGAAATACTATTTTCTCATCCAATTAATATCTTGCAAATATTTGAATTATTATTCCATGGGAGTATTTGTTATGAATGTTTATGGATTATGCTATTGAATGGGCTAACATCATATATAATCACCATATGCTTGCACTGCTTGGTTGTTGAGGACTAGTTGCAGGTATATTGCTTTGGGTCAAGTTCTCAATGGTGGACTTCATCGAATGTCTGGATGTTATATATGCTCAGTCTGGGATGTCACGTCACGAGATCAATTATCCTTGGCCTTCCATATACTGGAAATGTTTCGAATCAACCCTTCAATTCCACTTGAAGGCTATAAATGGGAAAAATCGGTGCTATGGAAAATAGGAGAAAGGATTCAACTTTGAGAGAAAAGTTACTCTGGAGGAATTATTCACTTCACATTGAGTCTGCATCACTTTATCGTGTAATTCTGAACACAATGTTCAACCCCCAAGCTCTTCCCTTGCTAATTGAGAACTCCATTGTCTCTGTTAAAGGAGATATCCTTTGGTGGAGGATTGAAGTTGTTGAGGCCCAGCTGGAAGGAACATAGTTTCTCGGTTCCGAACCGTGCCAACATGGAAGTATGTAACTTATTCACTTCTATTGATTATATCTTAATAGAAATAATCTTTTCTCGTCCAATTAATATCTTGCAAATATTTGAATTATTATTACATGGGAGTATTTGTTATGAATGTTGATGGATTATGCTATTGAATGTGCTAACAACACATATTATCACCATATGCTTGCATTTCTTGGTTGTTGAGGACTAGTTGTAGGTATATTGCTTTGGGTCAATGGTGCAGTTCCGCTACCTTTCCAGGGTTCTGTGACCTCCCGGTCTCTGGATCGCTCTTTTCCCTGAGCCTAAATGGCTCTTCATGCTCCTGCTGGAACCCTTTGAATGAATCCACAAGTCCCTTTGTCCTCTGGCACAGGTCTTGATAAAATCTACGTGCGGACCCCCTTTTTAGCGCTCTTCTCTATTCTGAACCAACACACACCTTTTGCATTTTAGGGTTTTGAGACTCCTTCTTGCGAGCTCTCCTAGGATCCTTGTAATTCAAATCACCAAACCCCAAAATAGAGCCTAGCTCCCACTAGCTCCTACCTTCAATCCTGACCAACAAATATGATCAGGACTTTTCCAAAAAGGAAATTTCAGATTTTGCGACTTCGTGAATCCTGATGTAAGTTCCCTCGACTCTTCAACCTCCGAAACCTGAAATGTCTACGAAGGTTGAATTCTCCAATGTGACAAGTACACGCCATAGGTTTCCCACTAGTTCTGGCTTTCGAGACTTCGAGCGAACAACCAACAACCTTTCCTCTTCCCTTATGATTCCCCTAACTCCAAAATTTCTCCTTTGGTGAGGTTGACAACTATGAGCCTCCGTCAATCCAATGGTCCTCGCTATACCGGGATTTCGGTAACTGGGAGTTTGAAATGCAGCGACTCCAAAATCACTTGTCGCACCAATCCCTGAACTTCGAAATAGACCTAACAGTTCCTATCTTTTCGGTATTTTGTGAACCAGGAGTTTGGAACTCTTGATTCCAAAATCACAGCCTCCTCTACTTGCTGAAATGTCAAAATGCCAAAATTCCTCTCCAAAAGGGGAACCAACGGTCCACGATATTTCACAATTCTCCACGAAGTGTCTCCACCATACATTTCTTCTCTTCTCTGCAGCTTCCAGAGATTAAAATTCGTGTGTCTTCACTCAATCCAACAGTTGTCGGATATCGGCACTATATCTGATGGCCAAAATCTAATATTTTGCGCTCTCTCCTCATGTTGTCTGGACGTGAAACTCAACATTCCAGATATCCTCTCTCTAGCTGATTTAATGACAGTTGTGCTCCCTCCTGAGCTTGAGAAATTCCTCCCTCCCCTTGGGAGATTTTCTGAAGTTTCAAAGGCCTCGACTTTTACTTCCTCTACAAGCTCAATTCCTTTGGATATCACCTACATTCTAGGAATGCTATCCCTCCTGATCTTTTTCGACTGTAAAATGTAAACGGGTTTCTCGACCTTCTTCTCATTGTGTTGTTACTCGGTGCGTTAAGGCACTATCCTTCCTAAGCTTTGTTTACCCAAGCCTCTAGGGGAGTCGCCCTTTTTTGTCCTCAAAGGGAAATTTGGTGTCCTCCTGATGACCTTCTTCTCAAGCCCTCCTTGTTGAGCTTTATTTCTCTGAACCTAAAAGGTTCCTTCGAAATCTGCAGCCTCTTGTAGGACCTTTGCAGGAAATGGTGCTATCTCTTTTGATCTTATCTATGGCTCTAACCTCAAAGTGTCTCTGTCCCTTTCTCTCCTTGAAGAGATGTAAGTGCCCTTTGGTAACTTCCTTCTCAACCATGCTTTCCTGAGCCTGCAAGGTGTTCAATAACCCTATGAGTGTCTCCTCTTGTGACACTTCTCTTCTCTCCGGACTCAAACAAGAGTTCTTTCTGTGTGCACTTGTACCAAATCAATGCCCACCTAATAGAGTTCTCCAGAAACCTCAGTGACTCTGTCTTCTCACCGAACTTGAAATAGAGTTCTCATCAATGCATCTTGTGCATTTTCTCAATGCCCTCCTGGCAGAGCCTTTACAAAATTCTCAATAATTTTGCTTCTCCTCTCTGTGCTCTCCTATGCAAATTTTTTCCTTCAAGGTGTTCAACAACCTTGAGGCTTCCTTATTGAGTCAATGATTTCCTCTGGTGCGCCCTCTTGGCACATCTTTGTCTAACATTCTGCAGAATTCAGAAGTGCACTCTGGCACTGGTTTTCAAAGACTGCATTACTCTGTCATGCACTCTTGCATGAAACTACAAAGAATCCAAACCTGAAATCAAAGAACTCTCAGATAAGAAAATCTATCTATCCGTGCATATGCACATCTAACATACATATACAACATATCATCAACACATAAATACATTCATCCATGAACTCACAAACATGTGAACAACAACATGCAGGAAAAAATTCTATGATTGTATTAATATGAAATGCCTCTTTACAATGTGAGCTCGGACTGCAACATAGTCCCGACTTCCTCTCGTCTCTAACCTATTCTCTGTTTTGTTTCTCTCCTTGAACTAAAAAATAGATTCAAAAGAAGATCTTTTTACAAAGAGGGGCTCATCGAGCTCTTCCCTCCATCCTCACCAACTCTCATTAATTTACATTCAATTACATTGAATGGAAGTCTAGTCCGAATCATATCTAGATCTCAGCCTTACAACCATTTAAGGAAACCTTTATCTAAAGCCTGCGCACATGCGTGGCTTTCTGGCTCTACCAGTCTTACAACATTTAATACAATTTTCAAATTTTGAAAAACGAGAGGGATGTGCCTCTCTCCTTCCATTGAATGCGTGCTTTGATGTGTTGGATGGATGGTATGTAGCTGGATTGGAGCGATGATCCTGCATCATACTCCTCTGCTATGAAAAATTCATGAGCTCCTTCTCATGAGCTTCCCAGCATGGCTATCGAAATCCACCTGGATCCCAAACAGTTCTTTAGAGCTGTCCATCCACTCCATCGCTTCACTGTTGTTGTTGCTTCTGTTTCCCTACTGCTATGGCAGGTTCTCCTCTACTCAGCTTCCCTTTGTTGACCACTTCTGCTGATCTAATCATCAGCCTTATGATCTCCTCAATTATCTCATCCAGCTACTCCCTGGGCTGGATCTCCTTTTGCAGCCTGTTCCACTGCACTTCTTCCCTGCAAATGGGTAGATCAACTAGATCTCCCATGCCATCTTCTTCCTATATGGCCTCAACTTGCCACCCTGGTGAAAAATTTATCTCTGTAGTCTTATCTTCTTGACTGATCTGTTGTTCAGTCATCTGCTCTGACAGACTTGATTTTTCCATTTCTTCTTGTGCTGGTTGAATTCTATCTTCCTCCAGCTTCTCCATAGACTGGAATTCTCCTTCATCTGTTGTTGTATGCCTCGGCATTGTAGTCATCATCTGTTCATCTCCCTGGATGAAAATTCTGAGTGATTCCTCAGAATGCTCCTCTGCTATCATCTGCATGATTTTCTCCTCATGGCAATCATCTACTGGCTCTGGATAGTTCAACCAATCCTCCAGCATCTCCAACTCCATCTCCCATGAAGTGAGCATCCTATCTTCATGCTCTTCTTCTGCTATAGATTCCAGTGTTGTAGGTCTCTTTGTTTCAGCTACCTGGTTGGAATATTTGAGACATTCTTTTGAATTCTCATCTTCTTCTCCTTTTGTTGGGGTACCTCTTGATGTCTTCCCCAATTCTTCTTTTGTGACAGTTTCTGCTGGTTGTCCTTCTTCTGTTGTTGCCTCTGCAACACAAGCTCTCGCCTCAACTAGGCTAAGTGGAAGGAATATCTCAATTTTTCCAATGATCAGAAAGTGTGTATGATCCTTCTCTATCAGCTCCTCTCGCTGACCCAAACTCATCCCTGAGTTCATGAGACTTTCACATAGTCTCATCTGTTCTCCCTTGCCCACCTGACAATATGGGATTTCCTCTCTACCCTACTCGCAGTCTATGAGATCCTCCTGTGACCTCTTCTTATTGCAACCTGAAATTTCTTCACTACCTTCTTGACAATTCACGAGATCTTCCAGCGATCTTTCCTCCTCATCATTACTGAGATTTCTCCCAGCTTTTGGCTCAGAGATGTGAACCATTTCCTGTTCACCTCTGAGGCATTCAACATGCCTCAACCATCCTATTAACAGCCTTCGTTGTCCTTTGGCCAACAATTTCTTGACTAGACACTTTGATTTCCTCCTTAGAGGCTATTCATACACCTAATGTGTCTTTGCATTCTACTACACCCGCAGTGCAAGCTCTTTCATCCTCACCCTCACCTCAACGAGTTCTAGATCCATCTCTGGATTTTTATTCTACTTGCGGTCTTCCCTGTGACCACACCCATGGCCTTTAGTAGCCATCTTCTTGTTCCTGTCTGCCCTCCTAGCAAACTTGTTGCTGCCACTCTGCAACCCTGAGTGCTTCTAGCCTTTCCTACAGTCCTACTAACTGTCTATTGACTGTAGCGCACCTTGCAACAATCATGACAGAGCTTCAACACTCTGTCTTCCCTTTCCTCTAGCTCCCTCTGCCTACAATATATAAACAAAATCAAGCTATGATACCACTTGTGGTGTAGTCCCCCTACCTCACCAGGGTTATGCAACCTCCTGGTCTTTGGACTACTCTTTTTCCTGAGCCAAAATGGCTCTTCGGGCTCCTGCTGGAACCCTTTGAACAAATCTACAAGTCCCTTTGTCCTCTGGCACAGGTCTTGAGAAAATTTGTGTGTGCGCCCACTTTTCGATGCTCTTCTCTATTATAAACCAACACACACCTTTCGCGTTTAAGGACTCCTTCTTGCAGGTTCTCCCAGGCTCCTTGTCCTTCGAATCGTCGAACCCCAAAATAGAGGCTAGCTCCTACCTTCACAATTGACCAACAAATATGATCGGGAATTTTCTGAAAAGGAAATTTTGGATTTCGTGACTTCGCGAATCCTGATGTAAGTTCCCTCGACTCTTCAACCTGCGAAACCCGAAATGTTCATGAAGGTTCACTTCTCCAATGTGACGAGTACACTCCACAACTTTCCCACTAGTTCTGTCTTTTGGGACTTCGAGCGAACAACCAACAACCATTTCTCCTCCCTTATGATTCCCCGAACTCTAAAATTTTGCCTTTGGCAAGGTCGACGACTATGAGTCTCCCTCGATCCAATGGTCCTAGCTATACTGGGATTTCAGTAACTGGGAGTTTGAAATGCAACGACTCCAAAATCACTTGTCGCACCAATCCACGAATTCCGAAATAGACCTAACGGTTCCTATCTTTTTGGGATTTCACGAAACGGGAATTTGGAACTCTTGATTCCAAAATCACAGCCTCCTCTACTTCACGAACCCTGAAATGCCAAAATGTCAAAATGCCTAAATTCCACTCCAAAAGGGGAACCAACGGTTCTTGTTGCTTCTCATCCAACGATCCATGAGATTTGGCACTTCTCCACGAAGCGTCTCCATCGTCCGTTTCTTCTCTTTTTTGCGGCTTACAGAGACTAAAATTTGTGCATCTTCGCTTGATCCAACAGTTGTCGGATATCGATGCTAGATCTGACGGCCCAAATCTAATCTTATGTGCTCTCTCCTCCTATTTTCTGGACGTGAAACTCGATGGTCCAGATCTCGTCTCTCCAGCTGATCTAACGACAATTGTTCTCCCTCCTGAGCTTGAGAACTTCCTCCCTCCCCTTAGGAGATTTTATGAAGTTTCAAAATCCTTGACCTTTTCTTCCTCTGCAAGCACAATTCCTTTGGATATCGCCTACATTCTAGGAATTCTATCCCTCCTAAGCTTTGTTGACTGTGAAACCTCAAAGGGTTTCTCGACCTTCTTCTCACTCTGTTGTTACTCGGTGCACTAAGACACTATCCTTCCTGAGATTTGTTTACCCAAGCCTCTAGGGGACTCACCCTTTTTTTTCCTTAAAGGGAAATATAGTGTCATCCTGACGACCTTCTTCTCAATCCCTCCTTGTTGAGCTTTATTTCTCTGAACCTCAAAGGTTCCTTCGAACTTGCAATCTCTTGCAGGACCTTTGCAGGAAATGGTGCTATCTCTTCTGAGCTTATCTGTGGCTCTGACCTCAAAGTGTCTCTGTCCCTTTCTCTCCTTGAAGAGATGTAAGTTCCCTCTGGTAACTTCCTTCTCAACCACGCTTTGCTGAGCCTGCAGGGTGTTCAATAACCCTGTGAGTGTCTCCTCCTGTGACACTTCTCTTCTCTATGAACTCAAACACGAGTTCTTTCTGTTCACACTTGTACCAACTCAATGCCCACTTGGCAGAGTTCTCCAGAATCCTCAGTGACTCTGTCTTCTCACCAAACTTGAAATAGATTTCTCCTTAATGCATCCTGTGCATTTTCTCAATGCCCTCCTAGCAGAGCCTTTACAGAATTCTCAACAATTTTGCTTCTCTTCTCTGTGCTCTCCTCTGCACAGTTTCTCCTTCAAGGTGTTCAACAACCTTGAGGCTTACTCTTTGAGTCAATGATTTCCTCTGGTGTGCCCTCTTGGCACATATTTTTCTGAAATTCCACAGAATTCAGAAGTGCACTCTGGCACTGGTTTTTAGAGACCGTAGTACTTTGTCATGCACTCTTGCATGAAACCACAAAGAATCCAAACCTGAAATCAAAGAACTCTCAGATAGGAAAATCTATCTATCCCTTCATATGCACATCTAACATACATCTACAACATATCATCAACACATAAAGACATTCATCCATTAACTCACAAACACATGAACAACAACATGCAGGGAAAATTGCTATGATTGTATTAATATGAAATGCCTCTTTACAATGTGAGCTCAGACTACAACAAAGTCACGACTTCCTCTCCTCTCTAACCTATTTTTTTTTTTTTTTCTCTCCTTGAACTAAAAAATAGATTCAAAAGAAGATATTTTTACAAAGAGGGGCTCCTCGAGCTCTTCCTTCCATCCTCACCAACTCTCATTAATTTACATTCAATTACATTGAATGGTTGTCTAGTCCAAATCAGATCTAGATCTCAGCCTTACAACCATTTAAGGCAACCTTTATCTAAAGCCTACGCACATGCATGGATTTTTGGCTTTACCATCCTTACAACATTTAATACAATTTTCAAATTTTGAAAAACGAGAGGGCTGCGCCTCTCTCCTTTCGTTGAATGCGCTCTTTGATGTGCTAGATGGATGACACATAGTTGGCTTGGAGCGATGCTCCTGCATCATACTCCTCTACTGTGAGAAATTCATGAGCTCCTGCTCATGAGCTTCCCAACATGGCTGTCGAAATCCACCTGGATCCCAAACAGTTCTCTAGAGCTGTCCATCCGCTCCATCGCTTCGCTGCTACTGTTGCTTCTGTTGCCCTACTTCTATGGCAGGTTCTCCTCTGCTCATATTCCCTTTGCTGACCGCTTCTATTGATCCGATCATCAACCTTATGATATCCTCAATTATATCATCCATCTTCTCCCTATGATGGCTCTCCTTTTGCAGCCTGCTCGAGTGCACTTCTTCCCTGCAAATGGGTAGATCAACTAGATCCCCCATGCCATCTTCTTCCTCTGTGGCCTCGACTTTCCACCCTGCTGCAAAATTCAGCTCTGCAGTCTTATCTTCTTAACTAATATTTTGTTCAGTCATCGGATCTAACAAACTTGCTTCTTCCATTTCACCTTGTGCTGGTTTAATTCCAGCTTCCTCCAGCTGCTCCTCAGACTAGAATTCTCCTTCATCTATCGTTGCATGCCTCGGCATTGCAGTCATCATTTGTTCATCTCCCTGGCTGAAAATTATGATCAATTCCTTAGAATGCTCCTCTACTATCATCTGCATGACTGTCTCCTCGTGGCAGTCATCTACTGGCTCTGGATGGTTCAACCAATCCTCTAGCATCTCTAATTCCATCTCCCATGGAGTGAGCATCTTATCTGCATGCTCTTCTTCTGCTACAACTTCCAGTGTTGTAGGACTCTTTGTTTCAGCTACCTATATGGAATAATTGAGCCATTCTTCCGAATTCTCATCTTCTTCTCCTTATGCTAGGGTACCTCTTTATGTTTTCCCCAATTCTTCTTTGGTGATAGTTTCCGTTGGCTGTCCTTCTTCTGTTGTTGCATCTATAACACAAGCTCTCGCCTCAACTAGGCTAAGTGACAGGAATATCTCAATTCCTCCAATGATCAGAAAGTGTGTATGATCCTTCTCTATCAGATCCTCTCGCTGACCCGAACTCATCCCTGAGTTCATGAGACTTTTAGACAATCTCATCTGCTCTCCCTTCCCCACCTGGAAATATGGGATTTCCTCTCTACCCTCCTGGTAGTCTATGAGATCCTCCCGTGACCTCTTATTATTGCAACCTAAAATTTCTTCACTACCTTCTTGACAGTTCACGAGATCTTCTAGTGATCTTTCCTCCTCATCATTACTGAGATTTCACCTAGCTTCTGGCTCATAGATGTGAACCATTTCCTATTCACCTCTGAGGCATTCATCATACCTCAACCATCCTATTAACAACCTTCGTTGTCCTTTGGCCAACAATTTCTTGAATGACCACTTTTCTTTCCTCCTCAGAGGCCATTCATACACCCAATGTGTCTTTACGTTCTGCTACACCCATAGTGGAAGCTCTTCCATCGTTTCCCTCACCTTAGTGAGTTCTAGATCCATCTCTAGATTTTTATTCTGCTTGCAGTCTTCCCTGTGACCACGCCCATGGCCTTCAGTAGCCATATTCCTGTTCCTGTCTACCCTCCTGGAAAACTTGTTGCTATCACTTTGCAACAGTGAGTGCTTCCAGCCTTTCCTATAGTCCTCCTAATTGTTTATTGACTGTTGTGCACCTTGCAACAATCATCACAGAGCTTCAACACTTTGTCTTCCTTTTCCTTTGGCTCCCTCTTCCTGCAATCTACAGACAAAATCAAGCTTTGATACCACTTGTGGTGTAGTCCCCCTACCTCACCAGGGTTTTGCGACCTCCTGGTATCAGGATTCTCTTTTCCCTGAGCCGAAATGGCTCTTCGAGATCCTGTTGGAACCCTTTAAATGAATCCACAGGTCCCTTTGTCCTCTGCCACAGGTCTTGAGAAAATATGTGCGCACGCCCCCTTTTCAGTGCTCTTCTCTGTTCTGAACCAACACACACCTTTCGCGTTTCGGTGTTTCGAGACTCCTTCTTGCGAGGTATCCCATGCTCCTTGTCCTTCGAATCGTTGAACCCCAAAATAGAGCCTAGCTCCCACTAGCTCCTATATTCACTCCTGACCAACAAATATGATCGGGACTTTTCCTAAAAGGAAATTTCAGATTTCGTGACTTCACGAATCATGATGTAAGTTCCCTCGACTCTTCAACATCTGAACCCTGAAATGTCCACGAAGGTTGACTTCTCCAATGTGACAATTACACGCCACATGTTTCCCACTAGTTATGGATTTTGAGACTTTGAGCGAACAACCAACAACCGTTCTTCTTCCCTTATGATTCCCCGAACTCCGAAATTTCACCTTTGGCAAGGTCGATGGCGATGAGCCTCCCTTTATCTAATGGTCTTGGCTATACCGAGATTTCGGTAACCGGGAGTTTGAAATGGAGTGACTCCAAAATCAATTGTCGCACCAATCCTCGAATTCTGAAATAGACCTAACGATTCCTATCTTTTCGGGATTTTGTGAACCGAGAGTTTGAAACTCTTGATTCCAAAATCACAACCTCCTCTACTTCTCGAACCTTGAAATGCCGAAATGTCAAAATGCCAAAATTCCACTCCAAAAGGGGAACCAACGATTACTATTGCTTCTCATCCAACGGTCCATGAGATTTTGCACTTCTCCACGAAGCGTCTCCACCATCCGTTTCTTCTCTTCTGTGCGGATTCCAGAGATTAAAATCCGTGCGTCTTCGCTCAATCCAACGGTCGTCGGATATCGACACTAGATATAATCTTCTGCGCTCTCTCCTCTTGTTGTCTGGACGTGAAACACGATGGTCCATATCTCGTCTCTCTAGCTGATCTAATGGCAGTTGTTCTCTCTCCTGAGCTTGATAACTTCCTCCCTCCCCTTGGGAGTTTTTCTGATGTTTCAAAGGCCTCGACTTTTTCTTCCTCTGCGAGCTCAATTCCTTTGGATATCACCTGCGTTCTAGGAACGCTATCCCTCCTAAGCTTTGTCGAATATGAAACCTCAAAGGGTTTCTCGATCTTATTCTCACTCTGTTGTTACTTGGTGTGCTAAGGAACTATCCTTCCTCATCTTTCTTTACCTGAGCCTCTAGGGGACTCGCCCTTTTTTGTCCTCAAACAGAATTCTGGTGTCCTCTTGATGACCTTTTGCTCATGCCCTCCTTGCTGAGATTTATTTCTATGAACCTCAAAGGTTCCTTCGAACTCTGCAACCTCTTGCATGACCTTTGCAAGAAATGGTGCTATCTCTTCTAAGATTATCTATGGCTCTGACCTCAAAGTGTCTTTGCCCCTTTCTCTCTTTAAAGGGATGTAAGTTCCCTCTGGTAACTTCCATCTCAACCACGCTTTGGTGATCCTGTAGGGTGTTCAATAACCCTATGAGTGTCTCCTCCTGTGACACTTCTCTTCTCTCTGAACTCAAACACGAGTTATTTCTGTTCACACTTGTACCAACTCAATGCCCACTTGGCAAAGTTCTCCAGAATCCTCAGTGACTTTGTGTTCTCACCGAACTTGAAATAGAGTTCTCCTCAATTCATCCTGTGTATTTTCTCAATGCCCATCTAGCAGAGCCTTTACAGAATTCTCAGCAATTCTTCTTCTCCTCTCTATGCTCTCCTCTGCACAGTTTCTCCTTCAAGGTGTTCAACAACCTTGAGGCTTCCTCCTTGAGTCAATGATTTCTTCTGGTGCACCCTCTTGGCACGTTTTTGTCTGAAATTCTGCAGAATTCAGAAGTGCACTCTGGCACTGGTTTTTAGAGACCACAGTACTCTGTCATGCACTCTTGCATGAAACCACAAAGAATCCAAACCTAAAATCAAAGAACTCTCAGATAGGAAAATATATCTATCCCTGCAGATGCACATCTAACATACATCTACAACATATCATCAACACATAAAGACATTCATCCATGAACTCACAAACACGTGAACAAAAACATGCAGGAAAAACTGTTATGATTCTATTAATATGAAATTTCTCTTTACAATGTGAGCTCGGAATGCAACAGAGTCATGGCTTCCTCTCCTCTCTAACCTATTCTTTTTTTTTCTCTCTCCTTGAACTAAAAAATAGATTCAAAATAAGATCTTTTTACAAAGAGGTGCTCCTTGAGCTCTTCCCTCCATCCTCACCAACTCTCATTAATTTACATTCAATTACATTGAATGGATGTCTAGTCCGAATCAGATCTAGATCTCAGCCTTACAACCATTTAAGGCAACCTTTATCTAAAGCCTGTGCACATGCATGGCTTTTTGGCTCTACCAACCTGAAAACATTCAATACAATTTTTAAATTTTGAAAAATGAGAGGGTTGCACCTCTCTCCTTCCATTGAATGCATGGTTTGATGTGTTGGCTAGATGGCACATAGCTAGCTTGGAGCGATGCTCCTGCATCAGTCAAGTTCTCAATGGTGGACTTCATCGAACGTCTAGATGAAGTAGGCCTTTTATTTTGTCTTTCTAGCATGTTTGTTTATATAGCATACTTGAGAATAGAGTTAATTTCTGCAGTCATATCTATCTATTGTGGTTTACCCCTAGCCATAGAGATATTTTCCTCGTAACATAATTGGGGACCATATTGGGGATTGAATCTTCATTTTTGGGGTTTGGAGTGTTTTTCTCCTTAGATTTCTCTCGTTCATATTGAGTTTCTTGTCGTATGATTGCTTGACATACTCTGTTGACTCTAGGTCTAAGTCTTTAAGATTTCTCCTTATCCTGACAGTGTTTTGACACTTGTACGTGTATTTTTTCCTGACATATGTGTACATACACGTGTTGTCCTTATACAAGATGCATACATACACTCGTTTCCCTCGAACAATCATGTACATCAACCTTTGCTGCTTGATTGCTAGGTTTGGTGGTTGCTGGGTAGGTTTTGATGATTGTTGAGTCGTCTCGAGTCTTTTTAGTGACTGCTAAGTGTCTGTGGTATGACAAGAAACATGTCTTTTGTTGAATTTTTTGGCAGTGCCTTTCTCATCATATTTTCATTTTGATTTTACTTTAACCTTGGGATGGGTGTTTTGCTACTTGATATCCTATTTGTTTTTTCTTTGTATATACATGGTAGAGTCATGGTATCAATTTGTTGTTTAGTCCTTGCATTTTCAGTTTTTATTATATTGAAAATACAAAAATATTTGGCATTTTACATTGATTGGAATTTTTATCTATTGAGTCTTTTTTCATTTATCTTAGTGCATGTAAAGGAATATTGCATTTTTATTTATAATTGCAGAATTGAATTGAGAATTGCATTTTTTAAAGAAGCATATCATTCATTGGAAATTGAAGTTAGGACTTTGCATTGTTTTCATATTCATTTACTTTACTTGTTGAGTCATAACATCACTAGTTTCACAACCACAGCTTTTGAGTAAGCAAGGCCATTAAAATTAACGCTATAATTTAAAATTGATTAGTAATGATTTTTTTTTCTAGGGTGCACCAACTAACTTAGGATTTCGTGCCTTGGAATAGGATTTTGTGAGTAAACTTCTCCAAGGATATTAAATAAGCATATGTGTTTGAATAAGGGAGTGGAGAAATCCATTGTGTAATCAGTAATATTAAGACCCTCTACTTACACCGGAGTTAAACACAAGGTCGTGTGAAGTCAGTTGAAGTGATATCCCCCTGATACCTTCCTAGCATCAGAGAAATTTCTAGGGATGTATTTGTATCTGGGGATCTTGCTATTGCCCTTACCTCCATGAGAGGCGATGATTTCAAGGTTTTGGGCTTTGATACCCTGCCCATACGGTGGACCTGACTTACGACTATTCACCTGCGCATTGGTTATATCGTGGTCAATTAATTTCTTGACTTAGGTACCACATAGGTTAGTTGCAGGGGTTATTCTACAAGTACCTTGGGTCAGATAAGGATCAGACAACACACAACCTTTATGGAGGATTACCTCTCTGGGGGGATCTTCTTGACTGGTTGTTAAGCCCATGAGGGCCCTTATAACTAATTCTAATACCTCCAATCTTTAGCAGGGAGTCTCAGGCCCCTCTTGGGTGAGGCATACCTACTTTAGGGACGGAGGCCCCTTTCATCCACTTTATCCTATTTTCATGCATTCTGGATGTTTGATTATTTTTGGTGTGCTCTTTGATTACTAGTTCGCCTTAGGATTTGTTTTTATATCTTGAGTCTTAAGGAATCATGGAGTTAGACCAACTTCCTCACTGGTCTCAGCGCTTGTTACAATTATCACCAGATTTCAAGTCTTTTCCTTCTAAAAGGAATAGAATTATTAAATGTGGTACACACACCTACACTAATCATACTTGTGATTCTACAAGGATGAGTATTGAACCGAGTCATCAAAATACCAAGAACCCCTCAACTCCCACACCTAATATAGTTAATGGCACCCCTTCGACTCCTGCAACCACAATGGTTGTATTACCAGAGGCACCTATCATCACTGCTTCCCATCCTATATTGAATGCTCAACCTATTTCCACAAAACCATTTGGGTCTCTTGGTCACTCATTGGGATATAATGTTTAGTCCATACCTATGGCCTCTAGTCCTTTTTCCTATGGTATTCCAAATTTTACTTTGCAGTTCTAAAACTCCATCCCAGTCGTTGGCCTTAATGCTAGCATTAGACTCAGGGGCACAACTCCTCCTCATATTCCATTCTCATTTGGTGGAAATCATGTCCCTCAAACAACTCCTACCATGGGAGGCTTTCCTCCTTTCAATCCTAGGTATAATTATATTGCTTCTGGATGGAATAACCAACATGGAGGACACAATTTTGCTCAAGTTCTACCCTTTACACCCACCTCCTCAGTGCCAATTATGACCAACACGTTTGGCATGACAAATCCACCTTTATCCTCTGTATTCATACCTAGAGGAGGTCAGTTTCACACCTTGGGAAACCCCCAACCCAGAGCCACTCCGGTTGGAGGTAGTTTTTATAACCCCTATCAGAACATTCCTACTTGAATGGTTCCCAACCAATCTCTTATGAATCATCCTGGAGGAGGGCCTTAAAATCCCGAACAGGGCCATGGTGCTTACCAGAACCCTAGATGGGCTGCAATTCCCCAAACACAATCTTTCCATGGATCTTGGGGCCAAATGTCGCAACCCCATCTCATTTTTCTGGCCACGCTCAATTTGCGAGAATTGTCTAAATTTATGAATGACCCTGTGTGTCATGATCCTACATGGCCCCCTGTTCCCACAAATCTTCCTTCGGATATTCCAAATTTGAAGGCAAGAATGGTGAGGATCCCGTTGATCACGTTACCACCTTTCACCTATGGTGCTCTTTGAATTCCCTTAATGATGATTCCATTCGGTTAAGATTTGTTCAATGCACCCTCACGGGAGTTTCCGTGAAATGGTATATCGAGCTACCTAGGGGGGAATATAGGACCTTTAGTCAGATGTTTTTAGTCTTTCTTAAATACTTCCAATTGTCGGTTCATTGGGATGTTGGCCTAGAAATTTTGTCGACCTTACGTCAGGACAAAGCCACTCATATATCGGATCAAATCCAAGAGTGGAGTAGATGGAATATGTTGATCAAGACATTCATACCCCCGGAGTTCCTTTTAGAATGGTTCCTTAAGTCTCTACAACATCCTATTTCAAAGGATGTTGCTACATCCAGGGTTACATATGAGGAAGAAGAAATCTTAAAAAACCAACAGTTAGATATTATATATGCTCAGTCTGGGATGTAATATGAGATTCTTCTAGACACAACAAGGTCAAACTATGACCCTAGACAAAATCTCAGACCTCATGCCAATGGCATTGTAGGTTTCTTCAATGTAAGATCTGCAGACTCGGTGACAGGCCACTTGAAAGAATTTTCTCTAAACCAGTCTGTTAGAGGGCCAACTTCTTTTGTGTCTTCCAATCCCACTCAGTCGGCAGATGTACATTTTGTGCAATCATCAACCAACACAAATGGTAACCAACAACCAGGCGTGAATAAGAAGAAAGGACATAATAATAATCGTAACAGTGGGAATAATAATAAGCCTAAGGACAATGGTAATAATGAGAGGACGAATAATAATGTTGGTAAGGGAAATAAAGAAAGGTGTAAGGTGAAATTTCCCTGTAAGCTTTGTACAGACGATCATCTTACTTATTTATGCCCCAAACTTGCGGAAGCTTCGAGGGTATTATCTCTATCATCCGTCATGCTGACAAATCCTTTCCCACATAACCAACACTTGGCCTCGAGATCCTCAAACAATGAAAATGTAGCTGGTGGGAGTCAAAACCCACCACCATAAGACAGTGACCGGTTTTTCATCAATATGGTCAATTTTCAGGTCAATGTAGCCACCCGATCTCACGATTACAATTCTACATAGACTAGAACTGGTCTAGAGTCTCCTCCTCCTCCAGAGAGGCCCTTGCAGATCAAAAAATGAGAGCCACTGCCACATATTCTAAAAGGAGTACTCAAGCACTCTACCCACATACCAAATGCTAGAGCTTCCCAAAATCACTCTATTCTTGGGGACCTAGGTCAAACCCCTTGTGCAATGTTGGCTCTAGAGGTACTCCAGACATGTCCTTCACAAAGGAATGCCTTTCTATCTACGCTAAGAGCTCTAGATCCTAGTAGCTCGAAAGTTATCAAGTTTGACGTCACATATGTGAAGCCTCACTTTCCTTACCATGTGGCATTCCAAATCCACGCAGGTTACTCAAAGTATACCATCAAGAGTATTGTCGTTGATGATGGAACTACAAAGTGTGTGATGTCCTTGGTCTATTGGAAAGCCCTCGGCTCTCCGACTCTCTCTCAATATCCGACAATGTTGAATTCTTTTGATAGTCATTCATTCCTCCCTCATGATATTCTTCCCTCCTTTCCAATCTAGTTAGGTGGGAAGACGGTAGAGGTGGACCTCGATGTGGTTGATGCACTCCTCAATTATAACTTGTTACTAGGACGCAATTGGAATTACGCTATGAATTTCGTCATATCATCTGTCTTCTGGACTCTTTGTTTTCCTCACAATGGGAAGATTATGACAATTGACCAGTTGTCCTTTGCGTATGGTAGCCCCAATGAATCTGTTGGACTATTGATCCCCGTGGTCAACAATTCTTAGCTGGCAACTGATAATATCGGTGTCGGAATGTATTCATCCCTTATGGGTACCTTCTAATTCATGGCACTAATTCACCATATTTACACCATGTTCAGTAGGCCCATTTCGTCAGAGAGGTCTGTTCCTTTCCGCACTTCCTATTTTAATGATCCTTGGACCCTACCTTCCTCGACTACGTCTTGTGAGGGTTAGTCACATATTGGAATTACATCACCAACCTCTGCTAGTCATTTTGGGGATTCATCACCAACCTCTGCAAGTCATGTTGGATATTTTCTACTAGCCTCTGCAAGTCATGTTGAGAGAATGCCACTAGTCACTGCAAGTCATGTTGGGGGAATTCATACAATTGAGAAGCCTAGACATGTAATACATAAGCCCAATTTCCTTTGTAGGCTTTGCAAAGGATATAAACTTACTTGTTTGTTCCCTACTACTGTTATGGTACAAGAAGAGTGGTATTTTCCTAGGGGCCCTTCAAGTTTTGAGTCATCTTTGGTTTCCCAACCTTATTTGGTTGATACAGTGGTCATGCCGATGCAATCTTCAGCTGAAACCACCCTTATTTTTGGGGGTGATGAGTTTCTTGACCTTGTTGTCTCGCATCTTGTTTAGCCAGCGGTCATGATGATGCAATCTTTAGTTGATCCCACTCTTCTCTTGGAGAATGAAAAGCCTAAGGAAGTGACATTGTCGATGCAATCTTTGGTCAATCCCACTCTTCTTTTGGAGGGTGATGCGTCCTTCAACCATGTTCTTAGAATTTCTAGGTCTGTACCTTCTACACTAGGGATCATTCCATTCTCTTCGAGTATGCTCCCTCCAAGTCCTAGGGTGGTTTCCTTTGATTGGAATGATCTTGTAGAGCCTTGATTTCCTTCTTCTACGCCCTTCTAGATAAGGGGCATTCTTAGATATATTATAGTTAAGTTAACCTATGCAAGTATTTTATCCTCCTTGACTTGGAAATCTTTGGGTTTTCCCAAGATTGTTTTAGCTCTTCGTAAGATGCTGACCTTTCACATAAGTCCAGCATGGGAGCCTTGGCCTCCCCCATGACATTCTGCCTAGAAACCTCTCAACGAGTCTAATTTAAGATCTTTTCTGACTCGTCTAAAAAGAGAAAATATTTCTAAGTGAATTTGTCCCTTTCACACTTGTTAATTGGAGTTGAGAGGTCGTGAGTCTTAGTTAAGCTCTTTTCTGACTCATTTTCAAAAAGAAAAAAGATTGCCGAGTGAACTTGTCTCTTTCACACTCATAAATTGGATCTTAAAGGACATCTATTTTGGTACAAGTTTATCCCTTTTTAAAACCAAGTCGACTAAGATTATGAAAAAGGACATTTTTTTGATTTAAGTTGTGATTGCATATGATGCCCTTGCTTGCAGTATTGAGCCTATGACCGGTTCTCGCTTTGCATTATAAACTCTTTGCCTTAGCAATTTTGCATCCTCAACCAAATAGAGCCTTGTTTATATCCTTTCCAACTTGACACCCTATACCAAGGAGGGAACATTCCCGCCAGTTTCCATCTTCTGCATGCACCTCCTTGCATTAAACATAGGTATGTTCCACTAATGGAACTTGTTTTTCTTACTTGCGACACTTGTTTCCTCCTCTGTATCATATCATTCATTTTCCTATGAAAAAACAAAAAAACATGGGTGGGAATCGAATATTATCTTATATTGGAAGCAATCGTGTCACCTTTGAACATAGAACAAAGTTATTGAGTCCACTTGTCATCATAATTTTGGGTCTAGCATGTCTTTAGGAAGTTGATCTCGTTATAGAGAGTTTACTCCCCCGACTGGTTACTCTTCTAGTCCCTATGGATGTGGGTTCACAATTTTTAATGCATGTGAGTTCATAGGCCTTAGTGCATGAAAAATGTGCTTAAATACCATATGTAATTCCCCTCCTAGGACTTTGTTATAAAATACACTAATATAAAAAATGTATTCCCTTTTTTAATATCATACTCTCTCTCTCTATAGAGAGAGTAGTATTGATACCTTATAGAGAGAGTAGTATTGATCCCTTTACAATGGAACAACGAAGAATATTTTCCTACTATTTTTCTTTCCCTACAAATTCCTAATAAGTTTATAAATAATTTATTTTGAAACTTCTATATATAATAATCAATGTAATAGATATAATAAATATATCATTTATCCTTTAGATAGAAAATTTTTATTTTTAATAGTATAACATCCTTCTCTCTAGGAGGTATACTTAGAAATTGCTTTATATTCATCTCCAATACATTTTTTATTTTTAATAGTATAACATCCTTCTCTCTAGGAGGTATACTTAGAAATTGCTTTATATTCATCTCCAAATACATAAGCAATCCTTAAGGAATTTTCAACAATCAAGTCTCTTGGAACCTTCTAATTCTGTAAACATACACGTCTCAAATTAAATGTTGGAATGGTACTTCACTTCAAGTGTGCAATTAGGATTTATTACCTTACTTTGCAAGTTCCTTTCATAGGAAATAACAATGAAATCAAATGGAATTGTTAGGTAATATCTCTTAAAAATTTAATGAAAATAAATAAATAGATATACTACAAAATAATATTAATGAAATACCAAGAATGTTTTCCCAATTATGTTCTCAAACTTGATTTATGTTCTCAAACTTGATTTCAAATGTTGTTGGCTCATTCATAAAGATACCAACGTTTTGCTATGAAGCTAGCCCTACTTTGTCTTCCATATTTTGATATGAAAACTAAACAATCAATTGCAATAAAATGCCCAACTTCATGACTTCACTAAGGATGTATATCACAATTAGATTTATATTTCAACTAATACGAACTAAATACAAGGATAGGACTATCTCTTATAAATTTCACAAGGATAAATCTCTTTCATTACAAATGTGGGGTTTCAAATAAATTAAAGGAGGTTTAATAAGGTGTATTTAAATAGTATTATCTTATCCACAAGTGACCTAACTATTTAATCTCTTACAGAAAGAGAATCCCAAAAAATCCCTTCTTTTTCCTCTACATAATCACAAACTTTTGTATTATATTGATGCAAAGATGCCCCTAAAATACCTCCATGTAGGTTACCTTAATGAAGCATAAGTAATGCACTTGAATTTCCCTCCTAGAATATACATTAATCAATTTTTCCCCTATAAAAAAATTTGTTAACGATTTATATAAAACTCTAAAATCCATCTAAAAGAATGGAACTTCCTACAAAGGTTCTGTATAACTTTAAAATTTAGATTAATACTCCAAATAATAATCCTAATCTTCCACCCAACAAGGTTTATATTTATTGTTCTAATGAATCTACTCCAAATTTGGAAAAATTATTCAAGATAATAGACCTTGATTGAACTCAAAGTCACATACCTTTTATATAAATATTGTAAGTTTTTCTCATATCTAAATTTCTATACCTTTTATATAAATATTATAAGTTTTTCTCATATCTAAATTTCTACTACGACTTTCCTCCAAAGATTACTTCAAAATTTCTCTATGGTATTGCTCCAAACATTCTCCTTTCCAATCAAATTGATATTACTGGTTGGCCACCCTACTGTAAGAGTTGTATGAAGGTATGTACAAAATATCAATTGTTAAAGGAATTTACCCTCTTTACCAATGGATTATTCATCTCTTCATAAAAACAATGTGAAATACCCACCACCCATAAAACCAAACTTTGGGATTTTAGCACAATTAAAGAAAAATATTCACCATTTTCTTCATGAATTTTGTTAACGTTATCACATCCATATAAGATTAGGGTGCATAAGATGTCTCTCATGGAAATCCTTCCCCCTTTTTCTTATAGTACTTGTGCAAGATGTCACATGCTTTCCCATGCATAATGACTACTTTTTTAAAATCATTTATATGCCTATTATTTACATTGCCACTTGTCTTTCACACTTAATTTCTAACTTTTAATTTCACCCAACTCTAAAGTAATTTTCCTAATTTCACTCATCCACTTTCCTTCCTATATTTTAAAATGTACATTTGGGTGTGAGAGCATAATATTACCATTTTAATTAAATAAATAAACTAAATGAATTCAATATTTAACATGTTTCTAATGCATATATCCTCTTCCTAATAGAAAAAAATAAAATAAACTCTATATGTTTTCCCACACATTTCCCCTCTATTTAAATGGATGCATTCCACTTACATTAGAAATAATTTCATGAATGCATTTTTATTATTTACAATAGAGTTTCTAAATTCCATGCATGTGAAGGATACATTATCTCATAATATATCAATCTATATTGTTATCAATGGTGATGCGATGATTACTTCAACCTGTATCAACCTATACCAAGGGTGAGTTCATGTTCACTCTAACACTTCAAGTACACATACTTCATGTAGAGAGAACTCATGTGCATTTTTATTATTTACAATAGAGTTTCTAAATTCCATGCATGCGAAGGATATTTTATTTCATAATAGTAAATATCAATCTATATTGGTATCAATGATGATGCGATGATTACTCCAACCTGTATCCACCTATACCAAGGGTGAGTTCATGTTCACTCTAACACTTCAAGTACACATATTTCATGTAGAGGGAACTCATGTAACATGGGTAAGACCTTGTTATCTCCTTACCACTTATTCTTGTTGATATTCTAATTGTAACTGAGGAATAAGTACTCCTTCATTATTGTGATCTCCTCAACTAAATGTCATGGGAGACCAAATCTACAACCTACCCTCATGTTAATGTGTAACCTCTTGGGTGAGAACATGAATTATCCAACCTATAACATAGAGGGAGTTTCTTGTAGGCTTGGAGTAAGAATTCTACTCCCCCTCTTCTGATAGATATGACACATTGACTTCATACAACCCTTACCCATATGTAATATTAAGAGAAAATATCAATCCTTGTCTCTACGCACATATATAGACACATGTGATACCCCAAAATTTTGAATTTAAAACTTATTATTATTATATTTATTCTTTTTTTATCAACACATTATCGATCCTAGTGATATAACTCACAATTTATTTATTTATTTATTATTTTAATAAAAAAGAGGAAGCGCACGTGAAGTGGGATTGTTAGAAGAGAAAATTAATTGATCCAAATAAAACTACCAAGTAACAACATAAGGGGGACAAGTGGTGAATATCTTTTGAGTTAACTCAACAAAAGTGAGATGATATCTCAGGCTTTTAGGAACATCTGTAAAAATCAAATTGACATATGGTCAATGAGAAAAAATTAAATTGACAGGTGATCAATGAGAAGGAGGCTCGTACAAGTGTCAAATTCCTAGGAAAATATTTAAAAAAAAAGAGAACAAAGAGAATGGGATGCCATTCTAAATCAGTTGTGAAATATGATGTATATTTACATTACACAAAAATATTCATGTAATGATCATAACCCTATGGAAATACAACAAGTCACTTGGTCATATTGTTGGATCATATTTATCTTGGGGGTGACAAAGTGGGCATATGTGGTAGCTCTGATCTAAGGTTGGGAGGAATAACCCACTTGATATGTGCTTTCCCCTAAGGAATTCTCAGTTACAGGTTTTTCTTCCATTCTGTTATGGATTAAGTTATTGCTCTTTTAGTAATATGTATATATTCTATTATGGTTATCTTATTGTTCAATTGAATTTATGAGATAATCTATTCGAGAGAAGTTGATGTTTTATTTGTAAAAATCATGGTTAAATATTTAAGATTGCAATCTAACTAGAGATTAGAGAATTCTCACTTATTGCATTTTCAGTATATGATTTCCATGATATATTAGAAAGAACTGGATATACCCATAATTAGGTTCAAATGTAGATACTATAAACAAAATTGTAGCTCAGAGGATGACTTTGTAAATTGAAACACAACTATCAAGCGAGACGCTAAAACGATAATTCTATTGTTGTGAAGAAAAACTCTAAAATATATATGCACATTAAGGAAAAATATATAAATGGAAATACAACTAGACATGCCATATTTTAAACTATCATGCTATTACCATAGAGATAAAATATAATTTTTACTAAAGGTTAAGGGTATTGATTTCCACAATAAGATAGTATCAATTACATACTCAAATTGTTTTTTTCAATAAACTATCTTAATAGGTTCCATAATAGTTTTGAAAAGGAAACTAAGAATTATCATGCGAGCATGATAAGTAAAGGCTCGGAAGAACTTCATGACCATAAACTGAAAAAGAAATGAAATTTCCATTAGGAAATAGGTAACATAACTACATTCATGTCGACCCAAATTTATAAAGTAACGGGTTTGAAATCCCTTTTAACATGCACGGGGAAAAACCAAGCCTTATTTAAATAGCTAACATAATTAACAAAACACTTATACACAACAAAATGTTTGTAGTATCTATACAAACGAGACACAAAGAAAAGAATAAATTACATTATTTTTGTAGACCAAAATGGGGTCGATAGACCTATAATAGGTAACCACCTAACTAATATCAAAGCCAAACAATAGTATCAAACCCTCATCCATAGCTAGGGTCCGTTATGGAAACCAAGTTACCTCTTGAAGGTCAAGTTCCTTGGCTGAGGAGCCATAGCCAAACACTTGTCAAAAAGGGCTGCAAACACATAAATTAGTATAGGATCTCGGTAAGGCATTTTATCACATTTAGAAAAGAGGACATTAAAAGTAAATAATACTTACTAGGTTTTTGAATGGTGGATTTGGGGTAAACGTTTTGCAATTTTGGAATAATACCTGCGTTGATGGAAAAAACATTACAGAAAGGAACCA
>ML850744.1:28433-58136 GCA_009831015.1 Picea engelmannii
AAGGCATTTTATCACATTTAGAAAAGAGGACATTAAAAGTAAATAATACTTACTAGGTTTTTGAATGGTGGATTTGGGGTAAACGTTTTGCAATTTTGGAATAATACCTGCGTTGATGGAAAAAACATTACAGAAAGGAACCAAATCATTACACGAATAACAATAGAGACATGGTATGGGTTTACTTGGAGTATCTCAAACCTCGAAATGATAAAAACCCGTAGAAGAACATTTTTACTATATGGAACCAACATTTTCTTCTTGATGGTTACCCTCGTACACAACAAGGGCCCGTCATTAGTTGTAGTATCCAAAACAAAATCTACCCTAACATAGTAATAATATAGAGAAAAATATAACCAATACATTCACAACCTTTATCTAGAACGCTTCCAAAGGTTTCCAAACAAAAAATCATGATAAGGTCACAATAGAAGTAACCACTAAATATTAAACAAACTGAAGGAAATGTGCATAGGACCATTAAAAACCTTCAGTTAGAAAACACTGTCAAAAAGGTTATAAAATGGAAACCATTAACGTAAATCACAATAGGATAAGGATGAAAGACATGATTCATAAGGCTTTGGAAGGTGGAGGGGGCATTACACAAGCCAAAGGGCATGACGAAAAACTCATAGTGGCCCTCATGAGTTCTAAAGGAAGTCTTGGGAATGTCTGCCTCTTTCATACATATATGGTGGTAGCTAGAACAAAGATCAAGTTTAGTAAAGTGGTTATCAATGACAGGAATGGGGTGGTGGCACCACTGAATTCATCCAAGAGGTTATCAATGACAGGAATGAGAAATTTGTCTTTAATCGTAAGTTTGTTGAGGGTCCGGAAGTCAGGACACATTCACCAAGAACCTTCTTTCTTCAGGACCATGACCATCAGAGAAGAGCAGGGGCTCATACTAGGGTGGATAATGCCTGCGTTAAGGAGTTCCTGGACCATTTTCTCAATTTCATTTTTTTGGCAAAAGGGGTGATGATACAAACGAATATTGGGAGGAAGGCTTCCTGGTACAAGGGGAATGGAATGATCATGAACACTAGGGGAAGGAGGGAGTCCTTGGGGAGTGGAAAAGACCACTTGATGTTTAGAAATGATGGATTGGAGGTCTTGCATCACCGAGGGTGTCTATGTTGCTTGTATGGCATGGAGTTGGGCAATAACACCGGAATGACCTTTTTTGAGCATCTTTTCCATGCGATGGGAACTAATGATCTCAGGTGAATCGGCGATGATGCCTTGGAACTTATATTGTTGGCCCTCCTGGTCACATTGCATGGTTACTTCCTTAAAATACATGAGAATGGGGCCCAAAGTCCTGAGCCAATCTGCACCCAACACAATGTCACAACCACCCATGTCGATAACAAACATGTGAGATTTCAGGTGGTAGTCACCAATTTGGAGACACACATTTTCCTAATGCCCTCCACATTTCATGGAGCCACCATTGGCAATCATGCTTTGGAAATTATTGACTGCATGGATGTAGCAATGAGTTTCTTGGGCAATGCAGCGATGAATAAAATTATGGGTGCTTCCACTATCAACTAGAATGATGACCTTCCTATGCTTGATGTAACCGCTTAGATTGAGGGTTTGGGGAGCAGAGAAGCTAGTGAGATCATTTAGGGAAATGACCAGTTCGACTTCGGGAGGGTCTGAGGGAGGGGTGATGTTAGTGGTTTCAGGTGACTCAGACACAAGTGGAGTTTCAACTTCCGCTTCTGAAATATCCTCTGAGATGGACATAAAAAGATTTTATTCCTTACACTTTTGGCCTAGGAAATATTTGTCATCATAATTATAACAAAGGCCTTTGAGTTGGCATTCATCCATTTCAACCCTAGTCAATTTTTGGATCTTTAGTGGAGTGGAGGGAGTAGTGGTATTTACTTGTTTAGTGCGAGGGATAAAGGAGGGTTTTCAGTTTTGAGAAGATACAACCTGTTGTGCTTCTTTATCTCTTTTATTTGCTTCCACCCAACTCTAAGGCCGAGCCATGAGGACATGGGCCCGAATCGCGTCCTTGAGGCCAATGATAAAACACTCTCAGAAAAAGGCATCATACATGCCCTCTGTACGAAAATCCAGTCACTCAAAAGAAACTATAAAGTCTTCCACTGTTCCTGATTTTTTCAACTTTTTCAAATGACCCAAATGGTTGGTTTCAGTGTCAAAGGGTTCATAAATATTTGCCACAAAGTGTGTCCAAGCAATATACCCTTGACGGGGAGTTTTTCATCATTGTCAATGTTATTGATCTATATGGAGAACACCATACTAAAGTTTGGCCAAGTCATCTATAATGTCATATAAAGAGAAATAATGTTATGTTTGGGTTACCCAACCACTAGGATCTAAGCCATCAAAGTTGGTCACATCCACCCACATAAGGCATAGGTCACGTTGAAAGTGATGGTGTTGAAAATTATGGGAATGAGAGGAAGTTTTAGCTTCTGTATGTGGAGGTGGGTTAGATAAAGGGTTATTTATAGGGATATGCAACTTGGTGCAGAGTGTTGAAAATATAGATTCAAGCTAAGTGGTCAGGTCTTGTTTGATTTCCTCCATTGAGGAATGCATGGTTGTATTGATGGTGGCAACATTGGAACTGAGTTGTTTCACTTCTTGTTGGGTCTTAGTGAGATTATATTGCAAGGTATTGAGGTGAGATTCCAAGTCTTGGCTATGGGTATGGGCCATGATGACGAGGGAACCAAAATGGGGTGGATGGGGTCAATTTTTTTTTCTAAAAAATGATATGTATGAATGTGATAAGGGGTAAGACATGAATCCAATGGAATAGGTCTCAAATAATGGTGAAGAAATTTCTAGAAATTTTTTTTACACCTGCAGAGTTATACTTCGATCTGAAGAATACTGTAGTGATGAATTCCCAAATGCTTAACCAAGAATAAATGTGTAGTGATTTGGCAACCTGAACATAGTTGCATGGCAATAGATCTTGTTTGTTTTAATTTGTTTATGTTTCTGTCCCCCAGGGTTAGATATTCAAGGGTTCTACAAACAAGGGTTTTCCCTGTGCTATAACTCTCTGATATAGGTGTGGGGTCCAATAGTAGTACTCGACCCAATATCTTAGGGCACTAACTAAGGAGGCTAGACCATGACCTTAGTCGTACTACCTGACTACCCAGGTACTAGAGATTATCTTCCTGAGTGCAGTTCTTGGTGGCACTATAGTAGTCAGGTGACTAATCAGTTTATCTAAAGAGGGCTTCAGGAAATCTAGGCCGATCCATACACAGGTGTTGTCTAATGCACTACCACTCGAAGGGGTGCCAACATAGGTTACAAGGGTGGCCAACAGATGTGCTCTTAAGTACCACTTGTATTTCCTGCATGTATGAATCCATCAACCACGGGTTTATGCGCGTAACAACAAATATCTCTGGCTTAAATACATCGAAATACGTCTCTACCCTGAAAAAAATTTAACCCACAATTTTTTTCAAGGAAAGTTCTTTGATACCACTTGTAGTATACCCGATATAAAAAGTATGTAGAACATAAATAAAATGTTGGAAATGGCACAATAACAACAATATAACCAGAACAATCACCACAATAACATTGAAATGATATAAGAATAACAACATAAATAACATGTTGATTCTGAGAGCAATGTTCATGGGCCTCTTCRAGGGGGAAACCTCTAGTGGAGCATATCTCTATTACAATAATATCCAAGATAGGGTTCTCATACCCTTGACTCCTATTTATACTAAATATGTCTATCAAAAGAAGCATCTAGAGGAAGATCCTTCTAGAAACAAAAGCTTCTATTAGGTCTTCTTACATTCGACTTATTCTATTTTATTGCAAGGCCTTATTAATATTGACCTTTATTACATCTGAATATATTATTCTACCTATGTACAGGTTAGTACGCTAACAACAAGGGCCCATCATTAGTTGTAGTATCCAAAACAAAATCTACCCTAACATAGTAATAATATAGAGAAAAATATAACCAAGACATTCACAACCTTTATTTGGAATGCTTCTAGAGGTTTCCAAACAAAAAATCATGATAAGGTCGCAATAGAAGTAACCACTAAATATTAAACAGACTAAAGGAAATGCACATAGGACCATTAAAAACCTTCAGTCACAAAACACCGTCAACAAGGTTATAAAATGGAAACCATTAACATAAATCACAACAAAATAAGGATATATAATCTAATAGGGATTACACCCAGGATCCCAAACGACAGAGCAAAGTCAAAGTAAGGAAAAACCCAGAGTTAGTATGCGACATAGAAACACCAAGAGTAAGTAGTGAAAACTAAAAGATAGAGAAATAAAACACTAAGCCATCTAACTCAAACCAAAAGGAACCCTTGTCTTTCACTAGAAGTTTTCCAAATAGTAAAGTGAAAGATCGAAATCCACGCGGGGTTGTGGGGACGTACCCCCCCAGCTCTCATTCCAAGAAGTCACACCTGGCACACATAAGGTTTTCCACGAGATGCTAGGAATAGGTGCGTAATTAAGAACACAAGGCATGTCAATTAAAACCTTAATAACTGTCAACTACTTTTGTATTTTATATCAAATCATGATTAACACTGACCAAACTAAATGTAATTGCAATATGATTATCAATTTAATCCTTTCACCTATTTTTTCATGCGTGAATGGTCGGGACAAGCCAACATTAAATTGCAATGACATAGTAATGAAACAAATTAATCCACCAAGTTAGGTTATAACAAAATAAAAGTAGCGACAATGCTCCCCTTATAATAATCAATGAAGTTTTTCAATGCAAGATTTATACTATGGAATTGTAATATGAAATCATGACCTTTCCACATAAATTATAACACAAATTTAAAGTTGTACCATAAAGACTGTATCTTAGGACAAACAAGTCTATTAGGATTGCATGTGGAATTGTTATACTATTAAGGTAAAAAGAATTGAAAGGTAAGAGATATATGATTAATGAAATTTAGATCATCAAAAATAATTGATTAATACTCTTACTTAGATGAGAATAAAATATTGTTGTATAATTTTTTTTTTATGGGTATGTGGCATAATGGTATGAGATATTTAGGAACCACACTTGGACTTATGAGCTCAACCACAGAGACTAATGTACTATTGTTATATTTTCTTCTTAACACTAGGAAGAATACTTTTTGTTGAAGGAAAGAGGATTGAAGTACCTATCTTACCCAAAGAACGACACATCAAAACAAACCAGAAAATATCAAACAAGGAAATATTGGTGAGGGAAATATACAAGTAAATTTGAATGAAAGAAGGGATAACAAACAATTCAAATTGATTCAGATTGTACATGGTCTAAGAGAAGAATCGAAAATTGTTCAGGAATATAATGAACGAATTATAAAGAAAGAAGAAGAACTTAATGCAATATTGTTATACAATCCGTGTAATCAGAAATCTGACAAGAATAGAGGTCAATTTTCCAGTAATTCTGAAACTAATCTGCACTAGAAGAAGTCTAGGAAATTCAAACATATTGAATCAATGACATAATCTGGTTTTAACGAAACTGAAACTTCAAGTGAAGAAAGTGCTAAAATGGAACAAAGAACTAAAAATAAACATAAGTATCATGAGGAAATCATGGGATAATTAAAACGGATAAAACCTCCAATATTTAATGGTAAAATTGAGACTGGAGAAGAGGCAGAAGCTTGGCTTTCCAGAATGCAAAAATACTTTCATATATATAATTATTCAAGTGAACTTAAAGAAAGAATGACCATCTATAATATGATCGAGAAGGAAAATATTTGGTGAAAAGATATAAAAAGGGTAAGTAATATTAAGGAACATAAAATTACTTGGAAATTTTTTAAAATATATTTCAAGAAGAAATATCTATTATGTATTAATCCCTAAATAGTGGCACACTACCCATTAATTGGGGGATATTACATTAGTATTTTTATTTTATTTATGTCGGCTTGGGTCCATTAGTTGTAATTGTACCTCCTAGTCTCTTATATACACCAAGGAGACCTTTTCATTTGGAATCATCTTGTATTTGTAAATTTATTGGGTGTATAAGGAGGTTTCCCCCTCGAAGAGGATCATTATCTAAAATTATCTCTTTTTCAAGGAGTTGAGTACTTATTCTAAGGTTTTTTATGCTATTTTGATATTTGGTTCTTAACATTTGGTATCAGATCTCAAGGTGTTGGGGTTTCGTTGTTGCATCTGAGACACCTTGGAATTTTCGCTATAATTTGTTTTCTATGATGTTTCAGACATAAATAATTGGAGGATATTTATTATATGGATCAAAGTACCCGTGGTTCAAATTTCATCTCTCGAGGCCTTATAATTTCGAAGATATATCCTATGTAAGATAGGTTTATGGAATCATCTTGAATTTAGTCATCTCAAAATTTTCACTATAACAGTTTTTCTATGATGTTTCAGACCCTGAAACTCAGAGGATATTCATATAAATTATCAAGGTAGATTTGATAAAAAATTAAGCTTTTGGTTCATCGTAATTTTGTAGATACACCTTTATTAAGATAGGGTAGCTGACTAGTCATATTAACTAGTATCAAACATGTGTACCTGGTAAAACAATGATATCTTCTTCAATGAGTATCCAAATAAAGTGAGACCAGTTGCATTGGATAGTGGATAGTATTTAGTATTTCTGGTGCATGTTTCAGAATCAAATATCAGATATTGTGCTCTTCGAACTCTTTACAAGTACACCCTCCTTTAAGGGAAACAAAACAACAAGGTGTGGGGAAGTTACCATAACATAAACTTGGCACATCCAATTTTAATCAAACCTATGGCATTGTAGAGAAGATGTATCATAGAACTACAAAATAAAAAATTTAGACCTATAAGGGATGAAAATTTGGAGATACGCCAGAATAAAGATCATATAGAAGAACCATCTCGAAATCAAGGTTTAAAATTGATACTTAGATAACAAGACACCAAAAAAGGGAACTTCTACAAAAAATAAGCCTTCAGATAATCCTACTTGGACTCTTTATGAGGTGAAGAAATGTGCAGGAACATAAATTATTTACAAAATAAGTCAGTAACAAAAGATGAACTACAAGGGATGATGGATTTGACTGAAGATAAGTTGGAAGAAATAATGGATAATAAGATGAATTGTTTAGAAAGGGAGATCATGGAAGGATTGAAATATTTTCTAATAGAGAGGCCACCTAAAAGTGAAAATGTATCCCATGAAATTCATGATGAAGACACAAGGAAGATGAAACAAGACTAGAGAAACTCCAACTTTGTGTTGAAGACCAACCACTTTCCTAAGATCGATATGAGGAAGTTTGATGGAAAGGATACAATCACATGGATACTCCATATGGAGCAGTTCTTTGATGTACATGATGTGCCACATACACAAAAGGTACGAATTGCATCTTTATATTTAGAACCCAATCAATTTTTGTGGTATCGATGGATTTGTTCTAACAAATCACTTGTCACTTGGACAATTTTAATGGAATAAATGATAGAACACTATGAGAATACGAGAAGAAATACCTTCTTCATCCAATTGATAAATCTCAAGTAAAAGGGTTTAGTTGCAGAGCACATTGATAACTTCGAAAGATTGAAAATAAAGGTAAAAAATATTCTAGATGATCACCTGATTAATGTATTCATAGGAACTTTAAATTATAACATTCAACATGAGGTTCGCCTTTGGGAACCCAAATCATTGGAGAATGCATTCAGGGTGGCGAGAAATGTTGAAAGTAAAACTATGGATATGGCTACTAGAAGGACCACTCCTAACATCTATCGATATAATAATGTTCCTTCTTCTAAAACACCTCAACCTACAAGGTTGACACCTCAAGAATTGGAGGAAAGAAGATAAAAAGGTTTATTCTTTAATTGTTACAACAAGTATAGTAAGGGACATAAGTGTGGTGAGAAGAAATTATTCTACATATATTGTGAAGAGAAAGAAGAATAAGAACAAGAACAAGAATAAGAACCATCTCAAGATGAAAACTTAGAAGATATTTATTCTTAAGAGATGACTCACACCATATCATGTAATACATTGGATGGAATTATCACTTATCAAACCCTCAAGATCGAACGATATATCAAAAATAAAAAGGTAATAGTCCTAATTGATTCTGGTAGTACTAATAATTTCATTCACTATAAACTAGCCAAATCTCTCAATTTCTTTATATATCCAATGCTAGAGTTTCAAGTAATGATTGCAGATGGAGGAACTATCAATTGAGCAGGAAACTTCCATATGATCAATCTTACTATGGGGGAATATGTAATGAATAGTCCAATGATTTATATACACATGGGTGGTGTTGATGTCATACTAGGAATCCAATGGTTACAATCACTGGGAACCATTGCTTTTAATTTTCAAGAACTTTTCATAAAATTTTCATTGGAAGGAAAGGAAATTGAGTTAACGGGTATCACAGGGAAACCCAGTAAGGTGATAATCTCTAATGGCATGGAAAAATTATTGAAAAAGGGGCATCAGGGTGTAATTGTACAACTATGCTCACTACATGTTCAAACATCTAAGTTGTATATTCCTCTATATCTCCAAGGGATAATTGATAAGAATTCCAAAGTATTTGAATATATTCCCAAAGGTCTTCCTCTCACTTTCAATCGTGATCATGCTATTCACCTAATTCCTGGGAGTGTTTCTCCTAACATCAAGCCTTACATATACCCTTATGCCCAGAAGAGTGAAATTAAGTGTATGGTTGAAGAAATGTTAGAGGTTGGCATTATTAACCCTATCCAAATTTCTTACAGTGAATTAGTGGTAATGGTGCTCAATAAAGAGGGCTCATGGCGTATGTGTCCAGAGTATAGAGAGCTCAACAAGATCACTATTAAATAAAATTTTCCCATTTCCATGATTGATGAATTGTTAGATGAACTATATGGATCAATCTACTTCACAAAGTTGGATCTTCATTCAAGGTATCATCAACTTAGAATGAATGAAGAAGATATCCCAAAAACAACATTCCAAACTTATGAAAGCCATTATGAATTTTTGGTCATGTCATTTGGCCTTACAAATGCACCTTCCACATTACAAGGGTTGACAAATTCCATTTTCAATCCCTTCATTTGAAAATTTTTGTTAGTATTTTTTGATGATATACAAATATATAGAAAATATTGGGAGGATCATGTTCGACATGTTGACAAGGTGCTACAACTAATAAAGGAGCAACAACTATATGCCAAACCATCCAAATGTTTCTTTGGGGTGAAGGAGTTTCATTATTTGGGTCATATTGTATCTCATGAAGGTGTCAAGGTAGACCCTAACAAGATTAAGGCCATGATGGACTGGTCGATTCCCAAAACATTGAATAATCTTAGAGGATGTTTGGGTTCGATAGGTTACTACAGGAAGTTTGTTCAAAAATATGGAAGAATAACATCACCTTTAACAACATTAACTAAGAAGGACACATTTTCATGGACTCTAGAGGAAACTCAAAATTTTGAACAACTTAAAGAGGTAATTTGCAAATCTCTTGTCTTGACCACACTATACTTCAGAAAAACCTTTATTATGGAATGCAGTGCCTTAGGAAATGACATTGTTGTTGTTCTAATTCAAGAAGGAAGGCCCCTTCCATTTGAAATTAAGCCACTCAAGGGAAAGGACTTACAAAAACCCATTTATGATAAGGAACTGATGGAAATACTACATGTATTGAAGCAATTGCACCCTTACCTAATAGTTAGGAACTTAAAGGTAAAAACATATCATGATAGTCTTAAATACTTCTTGGAACAAAGACTATCTTCAAAAGAACAAAAAAAATGGGTGACCAAGATGTTGGGTTATGATTTTTAAGTCATCTACCAAAAAGGGAAGCACAATTTTGTGAAATATGCACTCTCAAGAAAGGATGAATATGTTGAGGCCTTTGTCTATTCTATCTCGATCATCCAACCTGGTTGGATAATAGAAGCAAGAGATGAACGGAAGAATGAAAAAAAATTGTCGAGTCTCATTCAAAGGTTGCAATAGGGTTCTTGTGAATCATATATATTTCCATGGAAAAACGATTCACTATGGTACAAATATTGCTTATATTTATGTAAGAACTCCCAACTTAAACAAAAGGTACTCTTGGAATTACACACTGCTCTAGTAGGAGGGCACTGAGAATTTTTCAAAAACTACCACATGGTCAAGAAGGACCTTAAAATTGATGTTCAAAGGTTTGTGGTATAAGGTTTGGTTTTCCAACAAAATAAGGTGGAAACAATTAAGACCCTAGGTATTTTAGAACCATTACCCATCCCAAGTCAGCGTTGGGAGGAGGTTTCCATGGATTTCATCACATGGTTACCGAAGGATGAAGGAAAGAGTGTCATCATGGTTATTGTTGATTTACTGACCAAGTACACACATTTTTGTGTGCTCTCTCACCCTTTCAAATCTAGTACAATTGCCACCACATTAATTCAAACAGTGCAAAATCTACATGGAAGTCCAAAGTTTATTGTAAGTGACAGAGATCCCATCTTCCCTGGACATTTTTATACATAATTATTTTCTTGTTTGGGTACTCAATTGGCCCATAGATCATCTTATCATCCTCAATATGATGGAAAAACTGAGATAGTGAACACATGTTTAGAAGGATACCTTAATTTCTTTGTCTCTGATAAACAAACACAATGGTTAAATTGGTTTCCCTTGAAAGAATGGTGGTATAACACTTCTGTTCATATTGCAACAAAAATGACAACATTTATGGCGCTCTATGGATATCACCCACTGTCCATCATTTCTTCTCTAAAATCTAAGGTTCAAGGTGTGGAAGATCACATCGAGAATCAACAAAAAGTTCTCCAACTCTTAAAGGACAACTTGGCCATGGCACATAATCACATGAAACAACAAACAAATCAACATCGTAGTGAAAAAAGTTTTGAAGTAGGGGATTGGATATTTTTATGACTACAACCATACGAAAAGATGTCCCTCAAGCAAGAAAAGAAGGATAATAAATTATCACCAAAGTACTATGGCCCTTATAAGGTGTTTCAAAATATTGGTACTATGGAATACAAATTGGAGTTTCCTGCATATTCGTGAGTACACCTAGTTTTCCATGTTTCATGCTTAAATAGTGTTATAGGTGATGATATCCCTATTCAAACTATATTTCCAGAACTTGAAGAGGAAGGAAAAATCATATTGGAGCCTAAAGCTATCACTGACACAAAAACTTACCAAATGAGGAATAGATCCATTTCAGAGTATCTCATTAAGTGGAAGAAACTACTTGCTGAAGATTCCATTTGGGAAGATGAGTATTTTATACAGAAGCACCCAAAATTACTCAAGTGTTGCAGACAAGAATTGTCTGAACGGGAGGGGCATTTTAAGCCCTAAATAATGGCACATTACCCATTAATTGGGGCATATTACATTAATATTGTAATTTTATTTATGTCATCTTGGGTCCATTAGTTGTAATTGTACCTCCTAGTTTTCTAGATATACCAAGGAGACCTTTTCATTTGGAATCATCATGTATTTGTAAATTTATGTGGTGGATAAGGAGGTTTCCCCTCAAAGAGGATTAGTATCTGAAATTATCTCTTTTTCAAGGTGTTGAGTACTTATTCTGAGGTTTTTTATGCTATTATGATATTTGGTTCTTAACATTATGAAGGTAAGGCTAATTTTTTTTATGATATGAAATTGGGAAATTTAACCATGAAAGACTTTTGCAGCAAGTTTCTAAGCTTATTGCGCTATGTACCATATATTATGGATGAAAAACCAAAGATACAATGCTTCTTGAGTTGTTTACATGCCTCATATAATGATAATATTGAATTTGAAAATCCTAAGACTTTAGAAGAAGCTATGCGTAAGGCTAAACTATGTTTTGAAAAATATAAAAATGAAAATGAAATTACTAAAAAATAGTAGGGAAAGAAATTTGAAAGGTTTGATCCATGAAGAAAAGAAGGAATTTTTTTCAATAAGACCATTGCAAAAGGGTTTCAGGGAAATAACTATAGAAATGACAAGCCTTATAAACCGTCTGATAATAGAAATGAAAAACCAACAACTTTTTATAACAAAGAAACTGCCCAAAAGGAACCAATAAAGTGTTGGGAGTGTGGTCAACCACATTATTTTAAAGATTGTCCTCATAGGAAGAAAAACAACAACAATATACATACAATTTAAGAATCTACTACAGTTGGTGAAATAACAGGGAGTATCCCAAAACATTAGCACAGCCTTGGAGAACAGACAAGAAGATCATCAAGCTTCCATGGTTGAAGTAGAAGGTATTTTGAATGATCAACCAATTTCCATTTTTGATTTATCCAGGTGCTAGTCTAAGTTATGTTTCACCTAATATAGTAGAAATTTGTAAACTACAGAAAGAAAAATTTGAAAAAGCGTGGATAGTACAACTTTCTACAGGAACAAAAAGGAAAGTTAAAAAACTTGTTAAGGGTTGTGAAATTAGTATGAATGGATTTAAAAATCAAGTATATTTGAATGTTTTGCAACTAGGATCATATTATGTATTAATTTTCATGGTCTGGTTAGAAAAATATAAGGTAATTATAAATTGTTGTGACAAAAAAATTACTTATGTAGATGGGAATGGTAACATTACTAACATTAAAGGAATACCAAGAACCATTAGTATTATAAAGATATCAACATTTTAGATTAAAATATGTGTGTGTAAGGGATGCAAATTATTTGTTGTTCATGTAATATATAATGAAAAAGAAGAAAGTAAGAAAGATATAGAAAATTTCCCTATTTTTCAAGAATTTCAAGATGCATTTCAAGAGATTCTTGGATTACCTCCTAAGAGAGAGAGAGATTTATCTATAGACTTATTGACCGAAGTAGTGCTAGTTTCAAAGGCTCCATATCGGATGAGTATCTCATAACTTAATGAACTAAAATATCAACTTCAAGATTTATTAGAAAGAAAGTATATTCAATCAAGTGTATATCCTTATGAAGCATCGATACTATTTTTTAGGAAGAAAGATGGAACCTTGGGACTATGTATAGATTATAGACAACTTAATAAAAGGATAGTTAAAAATGTATATCCTTTACCCCGCATCGATGATATATTCGATCAAGTACATGGGGAAACAAACTTTTCAAAAATCAATTTACAAGCAAGATATCATCAAGTAAGAGTTAAAGATGAAGATACATAAAAAACAACTTTTAGAACGAGATATGAGCATTACGAGTTTGTAGTGATATCGTTTGGGTTAACAAATACCCCAACCTCATTCATATGTCTAATGAATAATATCCTAAGTAAATACTTAGATAAATTTGTAATTGTCTTTATCGACAATATACTAATCTACTCAAAGAATGAACAAGAGCATGAAGAACAATTAATAATAGTTCTACAAATCTTGAGAGAACATAAGCTATATGATAAACTTAGTAAATGTGATTTTTATAATGATAAAATTCAATATTCAGGACATATAGTTTCCAAAGAAGGAATAGTTGTTGACCTTGAGAAAATAAAATCCATTATGGTCTGGCCAATTCCAAAATTTGTTTTAGACATTAGATCATTTATGGGTATAACAAGCTATTACTGGAATTTTATTAAAGGGTTTTCAAATATTTCTCATCCTATAACATCCCTACAAAAGAAAGGAGAAAAAATTATATGGTCTGAAAAATTCCAAGAAATTTTTGAAAAAATAAAACATCTCCTAACAAAAACTCCTATACTAAAAATAAAATATCCATACAAGGACTTCGTTGTATGCGTAAATGAATTCATTTAAGGGTTGGGAGAAGTATTAATGCAGGATAATCGTGTAGTTGATTATGAATCTAGAAAACTTAAGGGACACAAAATACATCATGTAATACATGATTTATAATTATCCATGATAATACACACACTAAAGATGTGGTGACACTATTTGATAGGACAAACATTCCTATTGATGCCAAATGATATTGCTTTAAAATACCTATTTGATAAACAAAATCTTAACGCTTGACAGGAAAGGTGGTTAGACTTATTGAGCAAGTACGATTTTGAAATAATACATATCAAGCGAAAATAAAATAATATAGAAGATGCCTTAGAGGATGTTGAATAGAAAAGTAAATACGAAAGTAATTATGAAACTGATTTAGAGGAAAAAGTCAATATTGCAACTAAAAAGGATATAGAATATCAAAGTATTAAATCTAAATTAGCAGAAAATCAAGATGAAACTGAAATCAGACTTCAGGATTTCTAAAAATGGGTTGTTGATGTATAGAAATAGGATGTATATACCTGAAGAATAAGAAATTAAATTTCTAATACTGAATGAATTACATAAAAATCTACTCTAGACATCCCGGCTATCATAAAATAATTATTTTGTTAAGAAATAAATTTTATTTTCCTAACACGAAAGGAGAAACTGTTGAATATTTAGCTAAGTGCATAGAATGTCAAAAAGTTAAATTTGAACATCGACATCCAACCGAATTATTACAACCTTTACCCGTACCTGAATGGAAATTGGAAATTATAAGTATGGATTTTATAACAAGTTTACCTAAGAGTAATAAACAAAATGATTCTATAATGGTTGTTGTTGATAAATTTAGTAAAGTAGCACACTTTATACTAGTTAAATCCACTTATAAAGATATTAACATAGAATATATATTTATGAAGGAAATCTTCCAACTACATGGAATTCCTAAAATTGTAATCTCACATAGAGACATGAAATTCACAGAAAACTTTTGGAAAGACATGTTTAAAGGATTAGACACACAATTAAACTTCAACACTGCTTACCATCCTCATATGAATGGGAAAACTGAAAGAAAAAATCAAATAGTGGAAGATATCCTCATAATGTATGTTATGAGTAGACCAAAGAAATGGGAAGTATACCTATATTTGGTTGAATTCGCTTATAATAATCATTTCCAAGTGTCATCTAAACTTAGTCCTTTTGAAATTATTTATGGAAGAAAATGTAACACCCTTATTTCCTGGAGTAATCATGTCAATATATTAATGATATGACCTGAAATGTTAAAGCAAATGGAACTAATAGTGAAACAGGTACACCAAAATTTGAAAGAAGCTCAGGATAGGAAGAAGCGTTATGCAGATTCCAAAAGAACTCCAAGAGAGTTCAATATTGATGACCATGTGTATATAAGTGTAAGGCCTAAAATAAGTTCTTTAAGACTGGGAAGGTATACTAAATTAGCTCCAAGATATTGTGGTCACTTTGATGTGATTGCACGAATAAGACCTGTATCCTATCAGCTTGCACTTTCAACCACAATAAAAGTACATGATGTATTCCATGTTTCATTATTAAAAATACATATACATGATCCTACTCATGTTGTGGATTGGGATATGATACAGGTGGAACCCGAGGGAAAGATCCCAATAGAACCAAATCACATTCTCGAAAGGAGGGATCTTACACTCTCGAATCAATCCATCATACTGGTAAAGGTGTAGTGGAGGAACCTTAGTCCTGAAGAGGCTACATGGGAAATGGAAGATCATATATCCATTTCTATTCCAGAATGATCAAGATCAAGATTAGATAACACTAAGGATGGTGTTAAGATTTAAGGGGGGGTGGATGTGATACTCTGAAATTTCGAATTTAAAACATATTATTATTATTATTATTCTTTTGTTACCAACACATTATTGATCCTAGTGATCCAACTCAAAAATTCTTGTTTTATATATTATTTTAATAAAAAAGAGGAAGAACAAGTGCAGTCAGATTGTTATAAGAGACAAAATTTTGATCCAAAGAAAACTATCGAGTGATAGTAGATGGGGGATAAGTGGTGAACATTTGTTGAGTTAACTCAACACAAGTGAGACAAGATCTCAGGTTTTTAGGAACATGTGTAAGAATCAAATTGATAGGTTTTCAATGAGAAGGAGACTCTTACAAGTGTCAAAGACCTAGGAAAATCTTATGAAAGAAAATATAAGAAAGAGGATGGGATGTCATTTTGAATCAGGTGTGAAATCTGAGGAATATTTACATAACACAAAAATCTTCACGTAATGTGTATAACCCTACGAAACTGCAACAAGTCACTTGGTCAATTTGTTGGATCGGATTTAGCTTAGGAGTGATAGAGTGGGCATATGTGGCAGCTCTAATCTAAGGTTGGGAGGAAGAACCCACTTGACATGTGTTTTCCCCTAAGGAATTCACAGTTATAGGCTTTTATTCCATCTTGTTTTGGATTAAGTTATTGTTCTCTTATTAATTTGTGGATATTCTATTATGGTTATGTTATCGTTCAATTGAAATTTTGAGATAATCTATTCAAGTGAAATTAATGTTTTATTTGTAAAAATCATGGTTAAATATTTACAATTGCAATATAGCTAGAGATTAGAGGATTCTAAATTATTCCATTTTCACTATACTATTTGCATTATATATTAGAAAGCATCGAATATACCCATACTTGGGTTCAAATGAAGATAGTAAAAACATAACTGTAGCTCAGAGGAATACTCTGTAAATTGAAACACAACTATCATGCCATATGCTAAAAAAATAATGCTATTGTCATGAAGAAAATATCTAGAATATATATACATTGTAAGGAAAACTATATAAATGGAAATACAACCAGACATGCCATATTTTAAACTATTATGTTATTACCATAGAGATAAACAAGAACTTTTACAGAAGCTTAAGGGTATCGATTTGGACAATAAGATAGTATTAGTTACATACTCAACAACAAGTTTTTAAAGAAACTAGCCTGCTAGGTTCCATAATACGTTTTGAGAAGGAAACTAAGAAATATCATATGAACATGATAAGTAAAGGCTCAAATCCATTTCATGAACAGAAACTGAAAAATAAATAAAATTTCCATTAAGAAATAGGTAACAAAACTACATTCATGTCGACTTGAATCTGTAAATTAACAGATGCGAAATCCCTTTTAACATGCATGAGGAGAAACCCAACCTTAGTAAACTTGCTAACAAAAGCAAAAAAACCCTTACGGGAATCTAAAATTTCGTAGTATATATACAAATGAGACATAGAGCAAAGAATAAATTACATTCTTTTTGTAGAACAAAATGGGTTCGACATACCTATGATAGGTAACCACCTAACTAATATCAACGCCGAACAGTAGTATCAAACCCTCATCGATGGCTAGGGAAATTGAGTTACCTTTCGAAGGTTGAGTGCCCTGGCCAAGGAGCCATAGCCAAACACCTTTCAACAAGGGACGCAAACAAAAAAAATAGTATAAAATCTAGGTAAGGCATTTTATCACAACTAGAAAACAAGGAATTAAAAGTAAATAATACTTGCTCGGTTTTTCGAATGGCTGATTTGGGGTAAAAATACTGCAATTTTGGCTAAACAATACATGCTCTTATTCACAAAACATTACAGAAAGGAACCAAACCATTACAAAAATAACGACATAGACAAGGTATGGGTTTACTTGGAGTAGCTCGAACTTCACAAAGAAAAACACCCATAGTAGAACATTTTGACTAGTTGGAACCAACATTTTCTTCCTGATGGGTACCCCGTGCACAAAAAGGGCCCATCATTAGTCATAGTATCCAAAAATAAATCTACCCTAAAAGAAGAAGAATACAGAGAAACATATAACCAAGATATTCACAACCTTTATCTGGAATGCTTGCAGGGGTTTCCAAACCAAAATGCATGACATGGTCACGATAACAGTAGCCACTAAATATTAAACAAGGTAAAGAAAATTCACACGTGACCATTTAAAACCTCCAGTGAGAAAACACCTTCAACAAGGTTATAAAATGGAAACCATTAACATAAATCACAAAAAGATAAGGATAGAGACTCTAAGAGGGATTACGCCCAGGCTCCTAAATGATAGAGCAAATCCAAAGAAAGGAAAAAACCATAGTTAGTATGCGAAATAGAAACCCCAAGCATCGAGTAGAGGAAAGTAAAAGACAGAGAAATACAACTCTAAGCCATCTAACTCAAACCAGAAGGAACCCTCGTCTCCCGGTGGAAGTTTTTCAAATAGTAAAGTGAAGATCAAAATCTGTGTGGGGTGGTCAGGACTTACCTCCTAGATCTCATTCCAATAAGTCACACCTTGCACACATAAGATTTTCCACGAGAGGCTAGGGACAAGTGTGTAATTAATAACACAAGGCACCTCATGTTTGACCTTAATAACTATCAACCACGCATGTATTATACATCAAAGCATGATTAACGCTAACCAAACAAAACATAATCGCAATATGATTATCAGTTTAATCCTTTCACCTATTTTTCCATGCATGAACGGTCAAGACAAGACATCAAGACAAGACACCATTAAATTGTAACGAGATAGTAATGAAATAGATTAATCCACCATCTTAGGTTATAACAAAATAAAGGTCATGACAAGGGTCCCCTTAGAATAATCAACGAAGTTTTTCAATGCAAGATTTATACTATGGAATTGTAATATGAAATAATAATCTTTCCACATAAATTATAACATAGATTTAAAGTTGTACCATAAAGACTATATCTTAGGACAAGAAGTCTAGTAAGATTGCAAGTGGAACTGTTTTATTATTAAGGTAAAAATAATTGAAAGGTAAGAGATGTATGATTAATGAAATTTAGATAATTAAAATAATTGAGTAATACTCTTACTTAGTTGAGAATAAAATATTGTTGTATAAAAAATAAAAATAAAAATTATCGATATGTGACAATACATCTCAAATAGAATTGTTTAAAGAAAATTTAAATCATAAGAATATGTTTTTAGCATAATGATCGAATTGAGACATGACCCCTACTTGGGTGTATATAATGTGACTCATTCCAGACTTTATACACATGTGGTTCTTTCCTATGACACTTGGAAAATCATTAATATTTTTTCAAAAATATGTCAATTGAGTAGTAAAAATAATATATATTCATCATTTGATCAAATCATAAGTCTATGCACTCAATCATAATATCCATTAGGATAAAGTAAATATGAACATGTTCATGATTTATACATAATCATCACATCAAATATTAATAAAAGATCATGCCAACCAAAATATTTTTTTAGCTTAAATCTAATGAAAGTAGATCCGTCAACAAAATCTAGAGTCACCCACACATCAAAAACACCCTCAAGTAATAATAACATCAATTATAATAACTCTAATAAAAGAGAAACATTACAAAACATGTGTATAACTAAAAATAATGTTATATAACTAGTCAATAGTGGAAATGCTATTGGTTTTTTCTTAATTAACCACTACAACACTTATTATATGGATTTGCATGACACCAATGATGTGGTCACTCTTAGCAAAAAAAAAATAAAAAAAATCAAGTATGATTAAATGTTCTTATAACTTTAAAATTGTTTTCTAATTATAAAAGGTCAAATATAAAAAATCTAATTAGATCCATTTTACAAATGCCAAAAAATACTACCATAATTTTATTTATTTTTCACAAATAAAAAATATGCAAACCAACAACTACCCACCTACCAACATGATTTTATCTATACAAAATAACATGTAAGAAAAAACAACATAAAACCTACATTGAAGTGTCATTATAACAAGTATCATAATTAATGAATTAATTACTTCATCAAAACCAAAATAAATTTCATTAAATTTTTTGATGTAAAAATAATTCTTGTCACACTATGATAATTTTTATTTAAAAAAACAACTCTTCTCACAATATAGTAATTGTTTTTCATACAAATACCAAATTTAAAGATCAACAACTACCACCATGATTTTATCTCTATAAAATAACATATAAAAACAATAACATTGAACAGTTACCGCTGTATGAAATGTTGTTATATCACGTGATGTAGTCAACGAATTGATTACCTTATCAAGGCCAAATTGCATTAAAGTAAAATTGTCATTACATACCATATTGTAAAAAAAAAAAAAAATAGTTGGTGAATGGTAATAGTGTAGTTCATTCAGTCAAGTCAAATAGCCATGGTGAGGAAAGTGAATTAACATGGAAAGGAAATAAGTATGCATTTTGTAAACGAGAAAAACATACATGTACAAGAGAGATGAAAACTAAAATTATGGTTTTAATTCTAGTTTTGGAGGAAGATGTGATGCTTATAACTCATAAAATTATGGTTTTAATTCTAGTTTTGGAGGAACTTATAACTCATATAAATGTATATTCAATATTATAGGTAATCAAATCAATTTCATTGGTGATTTTGACTTGTAAAGTCTACAGAAATATACATAACCTACCTCATACATACCCAATCTTTTTTGGATTTGAATTTATAACCTTTTATGAAAAAACACATATTTTTAATCATTAAACCCACTATTAAACCCACTATTATATGGTTTAATGAATGTAAGACCATCACCTTTCTCCTCAATAAATATAATCCAATACAAAATATCATCAATATTTAACTTTATTAGAACTGGTCAATATGATGCAATACTAACGTATACAACGATCACGATACCTCGTTTCAAACTGGATAATATAAGACTGTTATTACTTAAATGTTATCTGTTAGTTTATTTTAAAATTTTATTATTTAATTAGAACGTCCACTTAGCATGCAAGAAAAAAGCCATTTTTGTTAATCTTTGTTGGAATATGATGAGTTCCATCTAGTCCAAGCCGGGCTTAAACACTGTGTAGAAAAATCTTAAATCAGTGCGCCGATTCCATTTGGAGAATGCTTTCCGATGACATCAAATAAAAAATTGACGTGCGAAAAACCTAAGCATAAATATATTTGCAGAATCCAAAAGCTCCAATGTAAACAAAACTCTGAATAAAGAAAGCGTTATTTTACAGTTCTGTTCTTCTATCATATTTCCACGGGATCAAATGCACAAAGACGACATTGCGTCGCAAAATGGACAATATAAACTTTACTCTCTAGTTTCTTTTAAATTTTCATATTTAAGCATGCAAGATAACACCAATTTTGGCAATCGTTTTTGGAATATGGCGAGTGCAATCGACTGAAAATATCGCTTAAACACTATCTATCAAAAGAATAAATCGAATAAATCAATTTGTAGTTTACAATTGTAGACATATTTCCAATGAAATCAAAGAAATAGTAGATTTAAGAAGAATCTAAGAATAACTCCTTCTAAATGTTTGAACAATATCTAGAAGACATTCTTTCATATATATGACATGTTCTTTATAATTATATATATATATATAAAATAAATATACAAAATATAAATATATATATAATAAATATGTAGTTATTTATTATTCAAGAGACTCATCTTTTCATGGATGGCCACCATATGTTTTATATATATATAGAACACTCATCATTGTAATAATATATTCATATACAATATCATTTCATATAGAAAAGTCAAGCTAGAGATAGCTAGGACTTTGATGCATTAGATGTTCTTGGGACATGTTGTAGCTATTTGAGAGCTACCCATAGGCCTTTGATGCATTGGTTGTGACTTCACAAGGGTGCACTTGATGAGGTACATATGCATTGCGAGGTAGTGGATGTCATGGTGACATGTTGAAGCTATTTGAGAGTTACCCTTGGTTGTGAATTCATGTTGTACTATGGATATCAGATGACTCTAGAGCGAAGTTTGTATACTTCAGASACAAGCTTTGACATGATGAACAATATCTCCCTAGTTGAGAGGCACTGTGAAGYCATATATATATATATATATATATATATATATATATATATATATATAGTAAATATGTAGTTGTTTATTATCCAAGAGGAATGCATACTTTCATGGATGGTCACTATATGTTCTATATATATGGAACACTCATCATTGTAATAATATATTCRCATACAATATCATATCATATAGATAAATCAACACTCTTAACAAAAAAAGTGTTAGATGAACCATAATCGTTTCTYAGATTTGAACAAGAAATACACAAAAATGGCCTATATTCTTAGCAAATATATTGGAGATTTGTTGCCAAGCTATTCAAGGAAAAACGTAAAAGTGGAGCTGTAGACAAACCGAGCCAAATGTGAAAGTAAAGTCTATTACAGGTCTTATGTGAACTATATTCAGGGAACCTTTGAAAATGGATAAATATTCCAGGCGGAGAGATATCAGAAGTTCAGGAGGAGGAGCGATAGTAACTGATTGGTCGGTTATGGAGAAGAGCCTGGACCGTTAGATATACATTCAGGTAGAGGAGGAACGAGCACACGAGAATCATATCTCAGCCATCAAATCTAAGCGCATGGACCGACAACCGTTGGATCCAAAGGAATATGCATGAGTTTTAACTCTTTGGAGTTGGAAAGGAGAGAGGGTTTTGCAAAGTCGTGAAATCCTGACATCATCATAATCATCCATTAGAAGGGAAGTGTGGTGAACAATCATCATTTCACTGACCCATGACTCAAAGAAGTCAAAGGAAAAATTCATGAAAATCGTGAAATGCAAAATCGCAAAAAGATCCCAGTCACTAATTGAGGAGAGATATAGACCGTTGATTGTCTGGGGATAATTTTAGCATTTAGGGGAAATGGAGAACGAAGGTGAAGGGTCTTTCGACTTCGCAATACGTGAAATCCAAACGAGATTTGGACTGTTATATCCAGGGGAGCGTGAGCCATTAGATTTGGAGCATCCCGAAATATCGAAATTTCGGAAGATGGGGATGTGAAGGAAATTGGGACTTGAAAGTTGCAAGTCATGAAATCTTGATTTGCGAAAGGAGATTTTGGATTTTCAGATCTAGAAGGGACACATAGTGAAGACCTGAGCATTTTAGGTAAAGACCCAAAGAAATCCTAGGTCGTCCGATCTAAGAGGACACGTGGTAGGATTCCGCGTATTTGAGGAGAAGGAAAAGGGTTCAAGATTTGAGATCTGAGAAGTCCGGAGAATGGAGGAATTCTCAAACATCGATCGAGAAGGGGCCATTGGAACGTTGATATAGTTTGAAAGATCAAACACCTAAGTGAAGGTAGGACCGTTGATTACGGGACAGGTGTCCATAGATCACCAGTTCTGGAAGGTTGGAGAATAGAAGGACGTTGAGTTTGAGATTTCAAAATCCCAAAGTCTGAAATTGTGAAGAGAACCTTGACCATTGATTCAGGGAGAGTTGATATGGTCCATAGATAAGGAGGGCGCAGATCTGAACGTCGATTTGGACGTTATCGTCAAGATTGTGAAATCGAAGGCGGGCCACAATTTGAACTGTGGTTTTGTCTGGAGGACACATGTAGGCTGGAGAAACATTTCAGGCCCAAGTGTGGCTTAACTCTAGACTGCTCATGACCATGCCCAAAATCACATGGTCATAGCCCCAGGTCACATCAAGTGAGGGCTTATCTGAAAGGGAGCTAACATCGAAACTCTGAGTTTTCGCACAAAGAAAAAGGGGGGAAGGTTGCGGGTTGTTGTCAGACCTGCACCAAGAAGCCAAGGGGGCCTGTGTCTAGATACAGAAGGGGACCTTTAAGGTTCCAAGTATTATTTTGACTCTATAATCAGGGGATCCAAGACCGGGAGGTCACGCATCCTTATGGGGGAGTAGGGGGGTTGCATAAGGTGGTATTAGAGATGATTTTAAAATTATTTGCAGACAACAGACAAAAGGATAAATGAGGAAAGTTGGTATCATTAGTGGTATCAAATAAAGTTGATTTCCTTTTGTAGGTGATGCAGTGAAATCATACCACCCAGAAGGCACAGAGCGAATGCAAAAATGGAAGAAGAAATGAGGCGACTTCGAATGAGATTGGACACCATGGAAACAACACATAGAAGAGAACCAGACACGCATGATGTCAGTGAAGTTAAGGGTTAAGAAGTAGAGGGTGAAGCAAATGATGTATAGGATGTTGCATAGGATCGCTTGATAAAAGTTGTTTCAAATATAGGAGCTAATGCAAGAATAGAGGTACCTATGTATGAAGGCAATTTAGAAGTTGAAGAATTGTTGTATTGTGTACGTGCTATGGAAAAATACTTTGATTACGAAGATATCGAAGAAGACAAGATGGTGAAGCATGCAGTGACAAGACTAAAAGGTCATGTAGCGTTATGGTGGGATGAATTGCAAGCCAAATGCAGGAGAAATGGTAAGCAAAAAATTAAAAATTGGGATAGGATGGTAGCCAAGTTGAAGGTCAAATTTATCCCGGAGGATTACCAAATCAATATTTACATAAGATTCCAGAACCTAAAACAGAGGGGTTTATCAGTGAAGGAGTACACTGAAGAATTTTACCAGCTGAACATTGTAAGTTTTAAACCTATGAAGTAAAGCAATGCATATAAATTCTTAAGAAAAACAAAATTTAATCAATGGCTCATACACATAGTACACAAAGATTTATACTGGAAACCCTCAATTGGGGAAAACCTCTCTTATATTCATTATATCGAATTTCACCATTCACCATACAATATATACAATGTTTTTAGGTATTCCATAGATACCAAAACTCTAATCCTTTAATCCATGATTAATTTAGCAAACTTCTAAAAATAGAAAAAATCGCTAAAAATAGCAAAAACCGCCACAAAAAGAAAATTTATGGGTGGTGCCCCGAACATTGCGCGTAACTAGGGGGGGCATACCTGGACTCCCTAGGAAGTTCCCAACGCACATGACACAAAAAAAACTACTAGAGGTATCGTCAGACGCAGTTGTCAAATCTGACGCGCCCACACACACATGCAAAGAATATAACACATACCCAACATTCTCCCACTTGTTGTTTTCTTTGCATCCAGGCATCCACAGGATTATATAGTCAAAAATCCAAGGCAGGAATGCCCATTGTTACTCTAGAGTAGGAGAAATTTTCTGTGCTCATAGACTTTGTCAATGAATCTGCAACATTCTTCAAAATGTCAACCTTTTCCAGCAACCCCTTCTTTTCCTCAACCATGTCTCTTACAAAGTGATACTAGACATCAATATGTTTTGTCTTCGAATGATAAGATGGGTTCTTTTCCAGGTATATTTCACTCTGACTGTCACAATATAATCTCACTGCTTGTTGTACCAACCCAATACCTGAACACAATCTCTGTAACCATACTTCTTTCTCGCTTGCATGAGTGGCTGCCATGTATTCAACTTCTGTAGTTGAGAGTGCCACTACAACCTGTCTTTTTCTCACCCAACTAATTTCTCCTCCAAACAGGTTAAACACATACCCACTTGTAGATATTTTACGATCCAGATCTCCAGCCTAGTTTATATCAACAAAGCCATGTATGTCCATCACTCTGTCAAATCCTAGTCTTCCTTGGTAGCACAATCCATAATTGGTAGTGCCACACAAATAACTTAAGATCCTCTTTACTGTTGTCCAAAGATCCTTCCCTAGTTTTTACATATACCTACTCAAAACTCCCACTACATGTGTAATTTCTAGTCTAGTATAGACCATTGCATACATCAAATTGCCAACTACACTGGCATACAGAACATGGGACATGTCCTATTCTTCTTCCTATGTCTTTGGAAACTGATCTGCAGATAAATTTACACCTATAGGAATAGGAACCTTAACCGATTTACTTCCATGCATATTAAACCTTTACAATACCGTCTCAACATATTTTCTTTGATTCAACAAGAGTTTCTTGTTTGCACGATCTCTTTTAATTTCCATTCCCAGAATGAAGTTAACAACACCAAGATTTTTCATGCCAAATTTGGAGGATAGATGTGATTTCACCTCCTTGATAACATCCATGTTATTTTCTACCAACAACATGTCATCAACATACAACACTACATAAATGAAGCTATTACCAACCTTCTTGGAATATACACAGTGATTAACCCTGCTTCTCACAAATCCTAATCCAAGGATGTATGTGTCAAAATTTTGGTACCACATTGTAGGTGATTCCTTCAGACCATATAGTGACTTCTTTAGCTTACAAACCAACTCTTTCTTTCCCTTCGCTACAAATCCTTCTGGCTACTTCATGTAGATTTCTTCTTCCATATCCCCATGTAGGAATTTTTTTTTCACATCCGTTTGTTCCACTTCAAGATGAAAAGAAACAACAATAGATAAAAGAAATCTAATAGATGTTAACTTGGCAACAAGAGAAAAAATATAACCAAAGTTGATTCACTCTACTAACCGAGATTTGTATTTCTCCACTTTAACTTCTGCATTAAACTTCTTCTTAAACAACCATTTTCTACCAACACATTTTCTTCTAGCTGACAACTCAACTATATCCCATGCCTCATTCTTATCCAAGGCATCCATTTCTTCAACCATGGCCTTTTTCCAAAGTTTACTATCCTCTGAATTCACTGCTTCCGTGACAGTTCTGGGATCAACATCAGTAATAGATAAAGAAAAATTGGAGTGAAAATCAGGTGGATTATACCTTTCTGGTTGCCTATTATCTCTCACTAATCTCCTCAAAACTGGGGTATGAGGTTCTTCTTCTTCTTGTCTTTCCTCTTATTCAAATGATTCAAATTTTTCATCATCCAAATCAAGCTCTATTTTCTCAGGTTTGTCTTGCGTTGGTAGGAATTCATGTTTGGACACATCTTTTACCTCTCTAAAAACAACATCTCGACTGTAAAAAAACTTCTTGGTTTTTTGGTTCCAAAGATTATAACCTTTCACACCATCTTTATAGCCAATAAATATACACTTTTCAGCCTTTTTATCCATCTTACTCCTATTTTCCTTTGGAACATGTACATAAGCATCAAAACCAAACACTCTAACATGTTGAAGAGAGGGTTTATTTCTAGACCATAACTCGTGTGAAGTTTTTTCATCCAATGCTGATGAAGGTGATCGATTGACAAGGTAACATGTTGTACCCACTATCTCTCCCCAACATTCTTGTCCTAACTCGACACTACTAAGCATGCTCCTTTATTTTTCCATCAGTGTCACGTTCATCCTTTCTACAGCTCCATTCTGCTGAGGAGTGTATGGAGTAGTATTCTGCCTTGCTATACCACACTTCTTACAGAATTCTTCGAATTAATTTCTGCAGAATTCTCCACCATTATCTGTTCTCAATACCTTTATTTTCTTCTCCATCTGATTTTCTTCTAGATCCTTAAACTCATTAAATTTATCAAATAACTCAGATTTATTTCTAATAAAATAAATCCATGTGTTCCTTGAAAAATAATCTATGAATGAAACATAATATGCATATTTACCTAGGGATGGAATGGGAACAGGTTCAAACACATCATTATGTATCAACTCTAAAATCCCCTTTGCTCTTGTAGCACCAGATGAGAATCTTACTCGATTCTGTTTACCATATATGAAATGTTCACAGAAATCAAAATCCAGAGTGCAATTAGACATACCTTCAACCATACCTTTACCGTGTAGTGTTCTAAGGCCCTTTTCTCCAATATGCCACAGTCTTTGACGCCATAGCATGGTCTTCTTTTCTGGGATAGCATTGGTCTTGTCTCCTTCATTTCTCTACTCAGGGACAACAAAATTGTTACACCCATTAGTATAAGTGCTTCCCAATAACTTGTACAGAGTTCCACATAGAACTCCCCTCATCAACACCATTGCTCCTCGTACCATCTTGCAAGTGCCCTTTCAAAATACAATAGCCACTCCTACATCATCCAACTTGCTTACAGATATTAGGCTCCTGGCTAATTTTGGAATGTGCAGAACCCCAGGGAGATTTCTAATCCTTCCATCTTTTAGCAGCAACTTAACCCTTCCACGTCCCATGATTTTGGTTGTCAATTCATCTCCTAGGAATACATCACCACCATTGTATTTTTCATATTCAGAGAACCACTCCCTGTGAGGATTCATATGGTATGACGCACCTGAGTCAATCAACCATACATTACGATCTGCATGTCTACCTATAGATGCTAGGTAAACATCACCTCTTTCTTTAGTGGAGGTTTTTGCTTCTGTGGAATACGTACTATCAGACCCTTTTGGTTTATCAACCTTTTTATACTTGCAATCTTTCTTATAATTCCCTGTTTTACCACACTTCCAACATTTGTTCAAATATTTTCCTGGAGACTTAGATCTACCTATAGATTTAGGTCTCCCCCCCGAAGACTTACCAGGATTCCTGTCTTGGGTACGACCTCTTACAAATAAAGCATTTGTTCTATGACCATCCATGATTTTCCGCCTCATCTCTTCAGATAACAAGGATGCAACTACATCCTCATATTTCAATGTAGATTGAGTGGTACTACCAATTGATACAACCAAATTATCCCAAGAGTAACAAAGTAATACACTTATCTTCTTCTGTAATCGTAATATTAATAGAGACAAGTTGACTTACCAGAGTATTAAAGGAATTTAGATGTTTTGTCAAAAAATACCCATCATCCATCCTAAGATGATACAACTTCTTTCAAATAAACAACCTGTTTACTACAGACTTTGATTGATACAAATTCCCTAACTTATTCCATAGTTCCTTGGCTATAGATTCTCTCGAGACATTCAAAAACACTGAATCTTCTAGGCAGAGTCGAATAGTACTCCTTTCTCTTCTGTCCAACTTCTCCCAATCTTCCTTTGACATACTAGTAGGTGGTGTACTAGTAGTTTGTGTAATAGTAGGTTGTGTACTAGTCGTCTGTGTGCCAGTAGGTTGCATACCAGTAGGTTGTGTACCAGGATCCATAGCGATCCATTGTTTTTTGTCTACAAGAAGGTCCTCCATCTTTAGCTTCCATAGCTCAAAGTTTTTACCGTTCAACTTCTCTATCTCGATTCTATAAGAGCTCACCATTCCTCTTTCTACACTCGAATAACCACTGCAAAATCTCCCACTAAACCCAGGTTTATCACAGACCCAAGATAAACTTGATCTATCAAGACTGAGCCAAACCATCAACAACAAAGGCGTCCCTCTGAAGCCAAAAATGAGCTATGATACCACATGTAAGTTTTAAACCTGTGAAGTAAAGAAATGCATATAGATTCTTAAGAAAAACAAAATTTAATCAATGACTCATACACATAGTACATAGAGATTTATACTGAAAACCCTCAACTGGGGAAAACCTCTCTTATATTCATTATATCAAATTTCACCATTCACCATACAATATATACAATCATTTTAGTTATTCCATAGATACCAAAACCATAATCCCTTAATCCTGGATTAATTTAGAAACCTACTAAAAATAGCAAAAACTACCCAAATTTATTTTTTCGGGGCGCTGCCTCGAACACTACGCGTAACTAGGGGGGGCATACCTACCCCCCCCCCTAGGCCCCCCTAGGAAGTGCCCGACGCACACAAAACAAATATCACTACTAGAGGGATCATCAAACGTAGTTGTCGAATCTGACGCACACACACACACACATGCAAAGAATATAACACATACGTGCTATGGAAAAACACTTTGATTACGAATATATCGAAGAATACAAGATGGTGAAGAATGCAGTGACAAGACTAAAAGGTCATGCAACGTTATGGTGGGTGTTAGGACCACATAATGTACCTTTTTGCCTATACTTTTTTCCACCATTATACTCTTGATCACCTACATTTAGACTCATACTATCACTTT
>ML850745.1:14838-31674 GCA_009831015.1 Picea engelmannii
CCGCAGGTCAGTTACCTCTACCCTCTGAATTTGTTTACCTTGTCCCGCCTCTGGCACAACTTAGCCCTGGTCTTGTCGTCCCCCTGACCCTCGACCTTGTTACACAGTTGCGGCCACTGCTTCTCTTATCCTCCAACCAAGGGTAGTCTTGAGTCATCCCACTTCTTGACTTCGTCCATGTACCTCTGCCATTTCATCACCTTAGTAGATTCCACGGAGCACCCTTTTGCCTCTGGGAGTCGCGTCCCCCTTTTGTCGACATCAACACACTTTTCCAGGAGGGCGATAGTATCTTGATTCTCATTCTCCATTTTAATGAGAGATCTCGGACGGCACAGGGGGAAACAACATTGCCCCCTACTGTCGTTGGCCCCCATAACATTCGACGCCAACACTCCCTCATGTTATGGTGGGTCTTACTTTGCGACTATTGCAGTTCCTTTTTGTTATTTGCCGAAGACCTCTGAACTTGGTAGGGCCATCAATGCCCACATCATCGTCGCTGCTTGTTACAGTGATCATTGCCTGGTATTCAGAATATGTTCCGTTGCAGAATTGTCTTCTGCCTTTATCAATTACCGCCCCTGAGGGCACTGCAGTTGTCTACACCAACACTTCCGTCATCTTTTTTTCAGAGTTACATCACACGAGCATGGGGCATGCCCGCCTCGTTTGTACACAGTTGTATATTTTTTCATGCACGTCTCTGAGAAGGTCGAGATACAGGTTCCTTTTTCCTGCAACGAATCGTTCCGAAGGGTTCCCCTATTGCTTTCCTTTACAACAACATTCTCAGTAGAAGAAACATTGATGGATTTTGGCTATACGTATGCTCCTAACCTCATCCATCAGGGGGCATCTGTTATCACTGAAATTTCGTCTGCACATGGCGACAAGAAATCCATATCATCAAAACAGCAGTGAAGTCATTCATGGCACTGAATTAAGTTCACAGCATTCCAGAAGGGTCAAAAAAAAAAACAAAGTAACCAAAAATTGAAGGGCGCTTTACAGCAGTAGAGTGCGCGCGCATATGCGCGGGACAAAAACGTGTTGCGCGCGCATGCGCGCGCCCGACGCGCGACTGTCCACATAAAAAGCCGCGCATCTGCTAATTCAGCGCATTAATTGCTTAAGTCGGCCTCCCGGTCGCCTGTGGACCGGCCCCCGAGATGATTTGACCCTCGGATCAGGGTCGGCTCTACAAATCCGGCGAATTTATGGCTTAAGCGAACCCTAAACAGGTATGTGTTTACACCGGAAGCTGGTTACGTGATCGACTGGAAATTGCTATAAATAGTCATGGAGACCCACTGTTTCAGCAGAGAATTCCCAGCAAAGTTACGTTGTCCAGATTCAGAGCTCAGTCTTTTTGACAAGCCATCCAGGAGCGGCCTAACTCAGGGTTCTTTCAATGTTCATTTCAGCTCTACTCGTTTTGTAAGGAAATCACAATCTTGAGAGCCCTGAAGAACCTTCCGTTGGAGGGATAGGGAACCTTTATCTCTGCCCTCAGCATGTACTCTGGTTTCGCTAATAGATCAAGCCTTGAAACCATTGAGGACTCCCTTGTCTCATGTTTGATATTTCTGTTTGCTTTTGAATTGTTATTTAGTTGTTAGATAGATTGTATGTTGTTTTTGTTTTCTGTTTCCTGTTAACCCTTGCTGCTACAGATGTTTTGCCTTGGTGAACCCAACAAGGCATGCAGAACGGTCTCCATTTTGCTCACCTGCTGACGGATTGACCACGAACACCATGGCTTGTCAGGAGTACGAAGAGGGGTGTACATGCCCTATTTCTTAGTGGTTGGTTTGGCAATAGTGCAGGTAGTGCAAGACCTGATGTACTTACTGACCTCCTGTCAAAGTTTCGGCCAATAGAAATGTTTTTGTAGCATCGCCACTGTCTTTTCAATGCCGAAGTGTCCTACCACCTGACTGTAGTGGGATTCCCTGATCAGTTTCGCTCACTTCCTTGATGGAACACAGATATGGCCTAGACGACACAATAACCCATCCTGAAGATGGAAATTATCGGCAACTACCTTTGTACCCAACATTTGGTAGGTGGTGGCGAATTCCTAGTCTGTCTCATAAATTTGTGGCCATCCAGAGGTCTCATGGCTGTAAGAGTCTAGCACTGTCGTGATTGTCATGACAGGTGGTCTACTGAGGCAATCAGTGATGCAGTTGGTGCTTCCTGCTTTATACTTGATGTTGAGGTGGAATTGTTGCAAGTATGTGGACCACTTTTGATGGCAGTGATTCTGCAATTTTCCTTGTGTCAGCATGAACTGCAGTGGCTTATGATCAGTGTGGATGATTGTCTCCCTCCAAAGAATGTAATGTCTCCACTGGCGATAGGCTTGCACAATGGAGTACATTTATTTTTCGTAAGTAGGGTAATTATGGACAACATTTGATAGCGTCTCACTATGATAGGCCACGGGGTGCTCGTGCTGCATGAGAACGGCACCCACAGCATAGTCTGAAGCATCATTCTCAATCTCAAAGGGTTGTTGCAGGTCTGGTAGTGAAAGTACTGGGGCTGAGAACAAGTGTTTCTTCAAATCATCGAATGCTTGTTGTTGGGGAAAATTTCTCCTTACTACCACCCCTGGTTATTTGGTTGAGGACCCATGCAATATGGGAGAATCCCAACACAAACCTGCAGTAGAAATGGGCAAGGCCCAAGAAGATCCGAAGCTCAGTGAGTGTGGTTGGGGCTGGCCAGTCATGGATGACTTGGATCTTGGTTGGATCCACATGTACGCCATGTTGATCAATGATGTAGCCTAGGTAATGGACCTTGTCCATGTCGAAGGATCATTTTTCCAAGTTGGCATATATCTTGTGCTTCCGCAGGGTGTGTAGAACCTGTTGAATATGTTGCAAGTGTTCAAACCAAGTCTTGTTGTAAATGAGAATGTCATCCAGATAAACCACTACAAAAGTATTGGTGAATGGTCGTAGGATATCGTCCATCATCCTCATGAAAGTGGTTGGAGCATTTGTCAGACCAAAGGGCATGAACAACCATTCAAAAAGGCCTTCCTTTGACTTGAAGGTGGTCTTCCATACATCTGTCTATTCTATCAGGACCTGGTAGTAGACAGACGTCAGATCAATCTTACTGAAGTATTTTTACCCCATGAGTTGATCAAGGAGGTCGTCAATTCAGGGAATCAGGTATCAGTTTCTGACTGTGATTTTATTCAGAGCTCAGTAATCAATGCAAAGTCACTAGGTTCCATATTTCTTCTGTACCATCATGATTTGGCTCCCGCAAGGTGATGAACTGGGACAGATGTGCCCCTTATGTAGAAATTCTTGGATCTGTCGCTTGATATCCTCATTCTGTAACAGAGAGCGGTGATAGATTGGCCCATTGGGCAGTGGTGCATTGGGGGTCAAATCAATGGGGTGCTAGACCTGGTAGTGCAGAGGTACCCTGGTAGGTGAGGAGAAGATATCTGAGTATTCTTCCATGACCTTATCTACTTGCTTCTGTTGTGTGGAGAGTTCGTCTATAGAGACCCTGGATGTGCCTGTGATGTTTCTCTCATTCTGAGAGCGAATCACGAAGAATACAAACTTCCCCATCTGAGAGATGACCTTCCTACATTGCTTAGCAGAGATCAAGGAAATAACACTAGGTGGGACAGCCTCGGGTATCCTGTACAATTTCCTGTTCAAAGTAATAATAACACTACGAGGCCTAGACTGATATACAACATGACATTTCCATAAATAAGCTTGGCCCAAAAGAACATTACAAACTTCGAGAGGAGAAACATCACACAATACCTTGTCTTTGAAGGTCTTGATGTCGTACGATAGTCGACACTGTTGGCTGACGCGAAGATCGCTTCCTTGGAGGAGCCATCCAATGGTGTAGAGTTGTGGGTGCAGCATTGTTGACAGGGCTAGCCACTTGACGACCTCTGCTGAGATGAGGTTCTTCTATCTACCACTATCAATGATGAAGTGCAGCGGGGTGCCTTTTACCGACATCTGTGAATGGAAGAGATGCTCTCCTTCTTCTGGCTCGTCTGGTTCACCCTGCTGGAGCTTGGTGGTAGCAACGGTGGCACTGGGTTCCATGTCAATCATCCATCTTCCCCTTTCTAGTTTTAACTCAGAGTCAGAACCCACATCTGATTCATAGGATTTCACTTCAGCCACCAGCGACTGCTTTGAGTGGCAGTGAGCAGTGTTATGCCAAGGTCTCTTATGGAAGTCGCACTACTTCCCAGTATCTTTCTTTGTCTTTCCGGTGTTCTTCTTTTCTTGTGGCTTGGACTGTTTTTCCTGATACTGTCTATCTTTGATGTGTCCTTTGTTCTGTGGGTTGGGGTCACCCTTTCCTGGCTTTTTTTGTGCGGGGTTCACCGGCCCAAATTATCGCGTCTTTTGTTTGAGCTTCTGCTCAATTTTGACGGCATATCAGTAGGCTGTGTCCAAGGATGAGATGTCTAGAAATTCCATTTCAGTCTAGATGTATCTATGCAGAGCATCGTGATACTTGAGCACCATATGTCGCTTTGAATCTTTGATACCCAGCTTGGTGCGTAAGGTATGGAATATATTTGTGAAATCTAGCACTGCTTAGTCTCTTTCTTGTCGTTGCGTGGTCCATTTGGTATACAAGTCGTCATAACTTTCGATAGGGTAGTATTGTTCCTTAATAGCATCCCTGAAGGATTCCCAGGTGGCCGTGACTGTAAATAATGAGGGTTCCTCTATTTCCTTTTTCTCACAAAAAGTTTGCCACCAATCTTTGACATGGGGAACGACTTTGAGGAGCGCAAAAGTAATCTTTTCTCTATTCGAAAAGTTATGGACAGAAAAATACCCTTCTATTAGATTCAACCACTTTTCTACAACATCTGCATCTATCTGACCTTCAAATGTAGGAATATTGAAGTTTATTTGTACCTTGAAGGGGGAAGTGCCTCTGTTCGAAGAATATGTGTCGCATGTTGGTAGTCGGCGAAGGATTTGCATGAAATTATCCATCATCCCGTTCCTTTGTTGCATGAGGGATTCCTCAATAAACAGTTTGAAAGGATATCCTATCCCATCATCTTTCTTTTCTCCTTCCATGAGAGATCGCTTGGGTGTGTGAGAGCTTTTGTCCTCAAGAGAAACAAGCTCGAGACCCAACTCTTTGTACTCTGACCTCGTTGGGGACATGCATTAAGATGACAAGGAGCATACCACTCTGATACCATTGATATGGATTTTATGAGTAGAACAAAATGACTACAGATTGTTACCAAATGCTTAACACAGAATAACAGAGATATAGTAAAACTGGTTTTCTATTCAATAAGGAAATAAGCTGAAACTGTAAAATGCAGCGAAAAACAAGCTTGTTGGAATGGTGGCAGCTTATCTCTGAGAAGAGATGTGACGGTTGCGCTCATTCAAAAGAAGATGATTACCATGAGGCTCTCAAGGAATTTTTACAATAAACAGGAGTTTCAAAAACCCTAAACATCCAAAAACCTAACCCTAGGAGATGAAGTGCCAAAAGTCATGTGGGCCCCGTTTGGGTAATTCAGTACATCAACTTCCTGAGGTCGTAACTTTTGCATACGATCTCCATTTTAGGCGTATGATAGCCCATTGGAAAGATCTATTTGAGGAATACAACAATTGCACAAAATTTCATAATAAATTTTGCGACCGCATCATACCCCAAAAAATGTCGTTTAAGGCCTCAAAACGGCTCTAGAAGTTCAGGACCCGAAAACTGCTAAAAATAGTAAATTATCAAAATTGCTAGAAAGTTGTTTTGAGCCAGCTGGAAAAGGTGGGTGGCCACCAATATCCACCTGAATCATATGAACTTTATCACATCATACCATCCATATTCAGATGGGAATATAGAGAGAGTCAACCGAGTAATTGAAGACATGTTTAGAATGTATGTGATGGATAAGCCATCTAAGTAGGAAGATTACTTGCACTTGGTTGAGTTTGCCTATAATAATGGGTATCAAGCTTCATTGAAAATGATCCCATTTGAAGCTTTGTATGGTAGGAAATGAAATACTCCAGCAAGTTGGGACAACCAAGCAGACATAGTGGTACTTGGGCCAAAATTGCTCAAGGATATGGAAGACCAGATGGTTAGAATTAAGTAGAATTTAAAGGCAACTCAATATAGACAGAAAATTTGTGCAGATAAGAACATGAAAGCTATAGAATTTAAAGTGGGTGAGCATGTTCTTTTAAAAGTGAAGCCCAAGAAGATCTCTTTGAAGTTGGGTAGTTGTACAAATGTAATATTCCAAATATAAAAAAGTATGCAGAACATAAATAAATAGCTAGAAATGGCAGATGAACAACAATATAACCAGAACAACACCACAATAATACCAAAATGATACCAGAATAACACCAGAGAGAGCACTTTGATTACTGAGAGCAGTGTTCACTTGCCTCTTCGAGGGGGAAACCTCCAGCAGAGCAGATCTCTATTACAATAATATCCAAGACAAAATTTCTCATACACTCGACTCCTATTTATACTAAATATGTCTATCAAAAGAACCATATAAAGGAATATCCTTCTAGAAGTGGAAGCTTCTATTAGGTATTCTTACATTGGACTTATTATTCCTTATTTCCAGGGATGATTTTAGGGGCTAAATTTCGCTCATGGGCTAATTTTCCATGGTTTTTCCCAAAAAAAGATTCTCCATTCTAAAAATGTTTCGCCCAAATTCTATAGGATAAAATTATTTTACCTTAAAAATTGCCAAAAATTTATACAAAATATATATAATCCTTAGAAATTTGAATATTTTTACAAAAATATCACCAAACATTTATAGTTGGCATATGAAGGATTAGTATGATTCCCTAAGGATTCTACATTTTAAAATAAGTTTCCATCCTTAAAATCATCCCTGCTTATTGCTAGGCCTTATTAATATTGACCTTTATTACATGGAAATATATTACTCTACCTACGTGAGGGGTTAGGTCCCTAACATGTAATCCCCCTTAAAAACAACCTTGTCCTCAAGGCTTGAGATGGGAAAATTGTTGCAGAATGGTAGTTGGTTCCCAAGTGGCATCTTTTGGAGTTGTATCTTTCCATTGGACTAACACTTCCTTGATGGCTCGCTGACGCAGACGACGCTCACGCTAGTCCAAAACCGCTTGTGGTTGTAGCCAAATGGAGCCTTCTTTGTCCAACTCGGGAAGGTTGGTTTGAGTTTGGAACTTAGTTCCAATCACCTTCTTTAAGCAGGAAACGTGAAAAATAGAATGGATCTTATAATGACTGGGAAAAGCTAACCAATAGGCCACCTATCCCACATGCTTGAGAACGGTATAAGGACCATAAAATTTTGGCGTCAGTTTCTGACAATGGTCATCCTTGAGGGAATTTTTCTTTTAAGGTTGTAATCGAAGAAACACCTGATCCCCTTCTGCAAATTGATGTTCAGAGCGACCTTGATCTGCTTGTTTCTTCATTCGATTCTGGGCCATGACCAAATTCTCTTTAAAGGTACGGACAATAGCCTCTCGAACTGTAAGCGTTTGGTCAACTACCTGGACCTTCGAGACACCTGGAAAATATGAGAGAACTAAACACGGATTTTTTCCATATACCGCTTCAAAAGGAGTCATGCGGGTAGTTGTATCGTATGAAGTGTTGTACCACGATTCAACTAGTGGTAACCATTGAGCCCACTGATTTTTCCTTTCCAATGAAAAACACCTCAAATATGTTTCCAAACACTTGTTGACAACTTCAGTTTGACCATCAGTCTGGGGATGGTAAGTTGTATTGAGATGTAATTGGGTGCCTTGTAGCTTGAACAGTTCTTGCCAAAAATTGTTGGTGAAATTGGGTCGCGATCAGAAACAATAGAATGCGGCATGCCATGAAGCTTGATGACCTGATCCATGAAACATTGAGCCACAATGGATGATGTAAATGGGTGTTGAAGAGCATAGAAATGAGAATACTTGGAAAGATGATCAACTACCACCATGATGACTGATTTATTACCCAATTGAGTTAATCCTACAATAAAATCCATAGAGATATCTCGCCAAATAGCAGGTGGAATCAGAAGCGGTTGTAGTGTGCCAAGATATTTGACTATTTTTCCCTTGTTGCATTGACACACATCACATTTAGCCACAAAATTATGAATGTCCTATTTCATACCATCCTAGAAAAAATAACATTTGACCTAGTCATAGGTTTTGGTAAACCCAGAGTGCCCAGTTGTGGGTGTAGCATGAATCTCAGAAAGTACCATGGATTTTAAGTTTTGATTGTTTAATTAAATACAAACAACCTTTTTATCGAATCTCATCAATGAGTCAAGAGTACTCTGGGGAAACTAGAGAATCAGACTGTAATTGTTGTATCAGATGAGAACTTTTGGGATCGTGTAGCCATTCCTAGTGAACATCTTGGAGCCAATCTGGGACAATGAAGAAGAGAGAAAAAAGGGACCCTTCATCTTCATATTTTCTAGAAAGTGCATCAACAACCACATTGTCTTTTCCTTTCTTATAAATGATCTCATAATCATATCCAAAGAGCTTATTCACCCATTTTTGTTTCTCTAGGGAGGAAAGGCGTTGTTCCATAAAATACTTAAGGCTTTGATGATCTGTCTTAATTTGGAAGCATTGCCCCAATAGATAAGGGCGCCAAATATCCACAACATGTAGAACAACCAACATTTCCTTTTCATGTATTGATTTTCCCAAATTTCACTCAGACAGTTGTTTGTTGGTAAAGGCCAAAGGTCGACCCTCTTGCATAAGGACAATGCCAATTCCTTTCCTGGAAGCATCAAATTCCTAGACAAAGGTATTTGTGAAATCAGGAAGGGCTAGGACTAGAGTGGTTCACATGGCCATCTTCAAGGTTTGAAAACCCTGAGTAGCTATTGGAGAGCAAGTGAAAGAATTATTTTTAAGGAGTGCAATGAGAGGTGCCGCAATCTTTCCATAATTCTTAACAAAATTGTAATAATAACCTGTTAAACCTAGAAATCCACGCAAGCTTTTGAGAGTCTTTGGGTGAGGCCAATATTGCATAGCTTCAATCATTTTAGGATCCACCCTAACGATGGCCTTACCAACAAGACGACCCAAGTACTCGACTTTTGAGGCGCCAAAAGCACATTTAGATTGTTTGAGGAAAATTTGGTGTTGAGAGAGAAGATGGAGAACTTGATTCACATGAGCAATATGGGTTGTCCAGGTTTTACTATAGATGAGGATATCATCAAAGAAAACTAATACAAAATGATGGAGAAAAGGATGGAAGACATGATTCATGAGGCTTTGGAAAGTGGAGGGAGCATTACACAAGCCAAAGGGCATGACCAAGAACTCATAGTGTCCCTCATGAGTTATAAATGCAGTCTTAGGAATGTCTACCTCTTCCATACAGATATGGTGATAGCTAGAATGAAGATCAAGTTTAGTACAGAAATGGGTGCCACTCAATTCATCCAAGAGGTCATCAATGACAGGAATGGGAAATTTGTCTTTACTGGTGAGTTTGTTGAGGGAACGGAAATTAGGACACATGTGCCAAGAAACTTCTTTCTTAAGGACCATGACCATAGGAGAAGAGTAGGGGATCGTACTAGGGCGGATATCACCTGCATTGAGCAGTTCTTGAACAATTTTATCGATTTCATTTTTTTGGGAAAAGGGTTGACGATAGGGACCGATATTGGGAGGAGGGATTCTTGGGACAAGGGGAATGGAATGATAATGAACATCACGATAAGGAAGGATTCCCTGGGGAGTAGAAAAAACCACTTGATGTTTAGAGAGGATGGATTGGAGGTCCTACGACATAGAGGGTGTCTCAGTTGCTTGTATGGCATGGAGTTGGGAAATAATGCCAGAATGACCTTTTTTTAGCAGCTTTTCCATGCGATGGGAACTAATGATCTCCGGGGAACCAACGGTGATGCCTTGGAACTTATATCATCGGCCCTCCTGGTTGAATTGCATGGTTATTTCCTTAAAATCCATGAGAATGGGAATGAAAGTCCTTAGCATTTCTACACCCAACGCAATGTCACAACCGCCCATGTTGATAACAAACATATGAGATTTCAGGTGGTATTCACCAATTTGGAGACATGCATTTTCACAATGCCCTCCACATTTCATGGACTCGCCATTGGCAATCATGATTTGAAAATTATTGATTGCATGGATATAGCAATTAGTTTCTTGGGAAATGCGGCGATGAATAAAATTATGGGTGCTTACACTATCAACAAGAATGATGACCTTCCTATGCTTGATGTAACCAATTATCTTGAGGGTTTGAGGAGAAGAGAAGTTGGTGAGAGCATTTAGGGAAATGAACAGTTCTACTTTAGGAGGGTCTGAGGGAGGGGTTATGTTAGTGGGTTCAGGTGACATGGACACAAGGGGAGCCTCAACATCCTCTTCCAAAACATCTTCTGAGATGGCCATAAAAATATTTTGTTCCTTACACTTGTGTCCCAAAAAACATTTTTCATCACAATTATAACAAAGGCCTTTGAGTTGGCGTTCAACCATTTCGGCCCTGGTCAATTTCCAGATCTTTAGTGGAGTAGAAAGAGGAGTGGGAGTTACTAGTTTAGTGTAAGGAATAAAGGAGGGTTTTCGATTTTGAGAAGAGACAACCTATTGTGATTCCTTATCTCTTTTAGTAGCGTCTACCCAACTCTGAGTTTGAGCCATGAGGACATGGGAATGAATCTCATCCTTGAGGCCACTGATAAAACATTCTCAAAAAAAATCATCAGACATGCCCTCTGTACGAAAAGCCAATCGCTCAAAAGAAGTTATAAAGTGTTCCACTATGCCAAATTGTTTCAACTTTGTCAAATGGTGTAAATGGTTGGTGTCAGTGTTAAAGAATTCATAAATCTCTGCCACAAAGTGTGTCCAAGACACATATCCTTGGCGGGCATTTTTTCTCCATTTCCACCATTGCCAATGTTCTTGATCTAGATGGATAAAACCATAATGAGGTTTTGCCAACTCATCTGTAATGCCATACAAAGAGAAATAATGTTCCATTTGAGTTACCCAGCCAATGGGATATGAGCCATAAAATTTGGACACATCCACACGTGGAAGGCATAGGTCACGCTAAAAGTGATGGGGCTGAAAATTCTGGGAATGAGAGGAAGTTTCACCTTCAGTATGCAAAGGTGGGTCAGACAAGGGAAGATTTGCAGTGATATGTAGCTTGGTGCAGATCATTGTAGTGATAGATTCAAGATGGGTAGTAATGTCTTATTTGAGGTCTTGTTTGAGTTCCTCTATTGAGGCGGCGATGGAGGAATGCATGTTTTTATTGATGGTGGAAATATTGGCACTGAGTTGCCTCACTTCTTGTTTAGTTTCTGTGAAATTAGAGTGTGAGGTATTGAAGTGACCTTCCAAGTCTTGGCTACGGGTATGGGCCATGATAACAAGGGAACACAAAAAGGGGTGGGTGGGACCACACATAAAATGGGTTATGGGTGAATTACATCACAACGATCAGGGTGATGAGTTGAATCCAATGGGGTGAATCCCAAATAAGGGTGTTGGAAGAGGGTCAGGTCCACGAGAAAAAAAATTCTGAAAAATTATAGGTATGACTCTGATAAGGGCAAAGAGAGAAATCCAATTGAATAGGTCTCAAATAATGGTGCCAACATGATCCACTTTTATTTTTCTTTTTTTTACTCCTACAGAGTTATACTCCGATCTGAAGAATACTGCAATGATGAAATGTCCAAATGCTTAACAAAAGGAAATGTGTAGCAATTTTGCAACTCGAATGCAGGAGACACAGTTGCGCGGAAATAGATATTGTATGTTATGTTTTTGTTTTGGTCCCAAAGGTTAGGTATTCAAGGGTTCTACAGACAAGGGTTCTCCCTGTGCTATAACTCTCTGATATACGTGCGGGGTCCAATAGTAGTACTCAGACCAATATATTAGGGCACCAACTAAGGAAGCTAGACTGTTCCTGTAACACCTTGGGTTTTGAACCCCCATTTTAAATAATGTATTTTTGCAATGATGAGAGGCCAGAGTGCCCAAAAAATTATTAAAAGGCCAATGTTCCCAAGAAATGTAATTTTTTTATCATTATTAATAATAAATACGTTGTTGGATGCTAGACGGACAAGGACTAGAGTTATAGGGAGCTATGATTCCACAAGAGAGGGGGCTTGAGGGGATAATTGTTTATTCCTATTTTAATTACCCTTTTGTCTAAGGGAGTGGATCAGTTACATGAGATTCTTGGGGGAGGCCAGAAGGTTCTTGATTCCCCATGAAAATACTTAAACTCATCCCTGGTCTGATTGGGGGGTTGGTTGTTGGCTTGTTCACTCCTTCACTTCTTCTTTCATTCCATTCTTTCCCTCACACATTCATTCACCGTTTGTTCATTGTTTCACACCTTGGGTGGAGATCTCACTCCATCCATTTTTGTCACGCGTTCATCTTCCTCATTCGTGTCTTGGCTTGGGGAAAGGAAACGAATTGTCGAAGAGTATCCATGGTATTTTTGGTTGTAGCGGTCGATGGTGTAATCTAGCCATGACTTGAGATCTGCATGTCTGAGATGCGTTGGCATGTGTCCAGTTTTTTTCACACTTGTGAGTCCTGAGAGTTCCATCATGGAGACTTTGGACCAATTGCGTTGGATCCCTAGAAGGAGAAGGACTACCTGAGGGACTGCATGACAAAGAAGGGTGTAGGTCCATTCTCTTGGGTGCTGCAAGATGGGTAGAAGAGAGCTGGGTACTTGGATTGTTGTGAGTGCTGGGAAATCCTATGAGAGCTTGAGTGTTGACTGGTTCAAAAATCCAAGTGACACTCTGGAACCATCCTTGTGGATTCATAGCCCTGGCTCAGGGGTGACATTGTTGTTGAGATTTGGAGCAGTAGTGTCTATGGTTGGGTGGAATGTCCTTGGTATGCATCCATTTGGTGTCTTCTTTTATAAAGATAAGTGCTCTATGTTATGGTACTATTTATCTGTGTATGAATGTATTCTGTTGTGTATTTATTTATTACTTAATTGAATCTTTAGAATATCCATGCTTGTTGGTTATTGTTGTGCATGTCATTAGATATTTTCTTTTATGCGTCCTTATTAATTTAAAAAGGTATTGGTAAGAGAAAGAAGTCCAAGGGTGGGATTGAAGGTAGCATACCTCATCCTGTGGGTGGCGGGGTATGTTACAGATTGGTATAAGAGCTTCTGGTTGAAACACCGGGCCAATATGGGTCGGGTCTGTTGGTCAAAGTCTCGTGGTTGAGATCAAATTATGACCATGAAGTTGAAAATATTAGGAGCAATGGTGTTTCAACATCTACGCAGGAGCTAGAACGTCAGAGATCCTTTGTAGGGGTTCAAAGGATCGTGACTGTCCCTTTCGAATTTGGGACCAGTCGCCACTATGGGAACAAGAGAGATCTGAGATAGTTGGATTGAAGGGCAGGTGAATAAGGGTCGTCCAATGAAATAAAAGCAAATGTTAAGTCACAACTGTTAGATCTCATTAGAGAGAAATCGACGGTGGGGAGGCATTGCATGGATCGGGAAGAAAATTAAAGCGTGAGAAAGTTGTGAGCCCGCAATCGCTTGGGATCGTTGATATTGTTATATCAACAGATCAATGGTGGATATCGATCCCACTATAGACAAGCATCTTCACTTTGCAGAGATCGGCAAGGAAATTAAAGAGTGAGTGAGTTGAGTCTCTGCCATCACTCGTGGTCATTGATCTTTATGCAGGGGACACGTGTCAGGTGATCTCGTGATCCGGGAGGAAGCAAGAAAAATTTGAGTGAGTAAAGGACTCCCGAAGCCCAGAGTTCATATGGACCATCCATCAACAAGGACATTCGGTGCCATAGATCTCACTTTGGAGACTTAGTACTCTAGAATGTTTTGCAGAGTGAAGAACTAAGGAAATAACTACACGAAGTCCAAAAGTCCGTAGTTAATATGGATCGTTCGATAAGCGATGCACGCATCGACAGGAATTCGAAGTTCGAGAGAATTGGAGTGTGCTAGTATGGAAACTCTCGAAGCCCAAAGTTCTGAAGCCCAAAGAGTCGAAATGGTGGGGCATGATGATGTCACCTAGAGGTGATGTGGACCTAGGAAGGTTAAGTAGTTCATAAATTCAGATTTCGAGAGACTTCAGGAGTGTAAGCGTAAAATCTTCCGAAGCCAAAAATTTCGAAGTGACATGGCTCATGGACGTCACCTGGGATGACGTGGACACATGGGATGTGTGCCACATGTCAGAGAGTTTTGAACCCTTGGAGGATTGAAATGTCAATTAGAACATGACACGTGTCACCCACCTGATTGGGACATGTGTCTGCTTCTAGTATTTCTCCACGTGGTGATAGATCATGCAGTCCGAAGACTGGGCACTCCAGAGGAAAAATATGTGATAGTTTGCCTTGGGTTGAGAACTCCCAAAGGCTTGAAGGCTGGAGTACATATCGACCGTTAATTCCAGAAGAAACATGTCGACGAATCATCGACTTCAGGTGAAATCACTCCGGGAGAAAGTAAAGGTGGAGAGTTTGAAAACTCATGAAGCCCGAAGAGCCGAAGCAATTCATAGTCATTGATCTGCGAGAGGAAACGCGTCGACAGATCGTGAACTTCGAGTGAAAGAATTATGGGAGGAAGAAAGTGGGGGAAGTTGAGACTTCCGAAGGCCAAAGTCCTAAAGTGGACTAGAACTGTGTATTTGAGGTGGACACGTGGCGCCTGATATAGAACTTTGGGTATAGAGTACTCCGGGGAAAAGCGGAGGTCGAAGTGTAGAAATCCCGAAGCGTAGAGTCCTGAGGTGGATCTCAATCATTGATCATGAATGAGGACAAGGATAACTGATCTGGTCTTGGCTAAAGGTTTCAAAGTTGTGAAGCGCCAGGAAGGATTTCGTTGTGGTTTCGATCCGTGGTCACCTGGGGAAATGGTTTGAAGGGAGTGCCTGTGCAGAATTAAATTCTATATCGGCTAAGGGATAACATGGAAATGTTAACGGTGAATATTGATAGATATTATTTCTTCATGAATTGAGAAGAAAAAGGACCTGTAACATGGTTTGGAATTTTTTATTTATCATATGCTTAATTCTAACAAAATGGTCGCTTGCACATTGTGCAGAATTAAGGGGTTTAAACACACCAGCTTAGAATGTGTATTGAAGAAATGGAAGAAGGCAAGGGAGCCTCCAGCCATGATAAGGAGGTTTAAGGCCAGAATACCAGAGTTGGTAATGTAGACACGGAGTCCAATGGACCCAAGGGAAGAGAAGAGCATGAAACATTAATAGAAACTATAAGAAGCCTGAAAATAGAAGTGCAGAGCTACCAAGCAGACAATGAGAGGTTGATGCAAGAGGAAAGTCATATAAATTCTCGAGTGTTGTAGAGATTAAATCAGTTGCAGAGGCAAACAAAGAGGGGATCAAACTCAAAACAAGAGGAAGAAGAAAGGTTTTGTGAAAGAAGAGAGGATCGTGGAAGAGTTGGTTATTTGAGAAGTGCTAGCAGAACTCATAGACACCACTCACCTCCTTACTCAGAAAGAAAGTTTTATGCATCGGAAGATTCCATAAGCATTCCAAAGGTGTCTCGTATTAGACACCAGAGAAGGAGACAAGAAGTGGACAGTTTGCAAGGAGAGGTGAGGAAGATTAAGCCACCCCCCTTTGAGGGTGAAAAAGAAAGGGAAGATGATGTCGAAGCATGGTTTCTTGGAATCAAAAGGTATTTTCAATTGCATAACTATTCATCAAACCTAGAAGCCAAGATTTCCACCTACCATTTACACAGGAAAGATGCAATGTGGTGGGAGAAACTGAAGCAAGTTGAACATATTAATGAGAATAGGATCACTTGGAAGCAGTTCAAGAAGTACTTCTAGAAGGAGTACCTCTCAGAGAATTTTTATAACAAGAAAATGCATGAGTTCTTTGAACTTGGGCTGGGAAGTAGGACTATGACAAAATATGAGAAGAATTTCTTGGGATTGTTAAAATATTCCAGGTTCATTGATGATGAGAAGGTGAAAATACAATGATTTCTAAGACTACCAGGATTTTATAAAGAAAATATTAGGTATGATGAGCCCAAGACCTTGACTGAGGCCATCAAGAAGGCTAAATACCCATATGAGAAAGGACATGGCAGAGAATCCCTGTAGAAATATTGGAAGGATAAGAAGAAGGAGAAGTATGATTAGAGGAGGAAAGGATTCAAACCTCCCTTCAATAGGAATGAGCCTAATAGAAATCATCAAGATCAGTATGCTAAGGGTGAATCCAAGAAAGAAGACTCCTTGGGAAAAAGTGGAAGACCAGCTATCCAATGTTGGGGATGCAAAGAAGATCACATGTACAAAGATTTACCACACAGAAAGGACAGAGTGAAGACTGTGCACAACGTCCAAGAGGCTACAACAGTCTAAGATATGGGAAGAATCTATGCAGCTTTAGATGATCGACAAGCAGAATATCAGTCCAATATGATCGAGGTGGAAGGTAAGATCATAAACCATCTTGTCGCTATTTTAATTGATTCGGGAGCAAGTTATTGTTACATTGATACTAAAATAGTGGATAGATTACATTTGGAGAAAAGCAATATTGGAAAATCAAGTTTGGTTCAGTTAGCCACTGGAACCAAAAGGAGAATCCATGATATGGTCAGAAGTTGTTCCATAATTCTTAATGGTGTGAATACTAGTGTTGATCTGAATATCATACCCTTGGGGTCTTATGATATTCTA
>ML850746.1:0-15757 GCA_009831015.1 Picea engelmannii
ATTACATATTTCAAAAATCACTTTATATTTAATTTTTATATTAATAATAGTTTTATTAATTTTTAAAGTTTTTTAAATTTCAAAATAATAATAATAATTTTATACTTCAAAAATCTTAATTTATTTTTCATATTTTTAATTATTTTTCAAAATTAAAAATTAATAACATTCTAATTATAAAAAATAAAAATAAAAACATTTTTTAAAATATAAATAATATTTTAAATGGTTAAGTGTGAATTAATCCTTATTTATGCATTAGGAATATGGTTCACAATATTACAACAATTTATATGGTTATTATAAGGTTGGTGAGGGTGGCACACTACCTTTAATATTAACATTCAACTTTTGTTTATACTATACTTTTAACTTTTCATTTATAAAATTTTATAATATTTATAAAAATATTATAAATACATTATTTTGAAATAATCATTGTTTGTTTTTAATCTAAAATTTCCTGAACTTTTGGAGAATCTTCCAAAAAGGAAACTAAAACTAGATTCCTGCCTTGAAAGAATTTAACCAAGTTTTCATAGTAATGACAATAGGTTTGAGATCACCAAATCTACTATTAGTAAGGAAATGTCCCTACCCTGCTATTACTATATGTTTGATTTCAATATAAACTATGCCTATTATGAGATCTATAAGCATAAGAAACATCATCATTAAATCTAATTCAAACTTGGGTTCCCTACGCTCCTATCTGGTGATAATCTTCCTTAGTGTCATCCTTGGAAGTTATGGTTGGCTCGTACACATCCACGTCAATTGGGATTTTTTTTAACCCGATGGGCCTAGGGTTCCCTTTGCCTCGTCTTGTTTCTCAGGTCGTTGACCTCTTATAGTAACCCTAAATCGAATTCCATGTCGGGACTTGCAGAATAACTCAAAATTTCCCTCAAAAATTTTGAGTGCAACCATAATGTTCCTCTGCTCCTTGGTCTTTTCCAAGGCCATCCCAACCATTTCCTTGACTATCCCATATGTTTATGATATTTTAAAGTACTTGGGTTTTCTAGTCCTAGATTAATATGGGTCCTCTACCTATTCCTGAAACTCATCCATTATCTTCTCTTCTGTAACATTTTTCCTCTGGCCTCATACTGCCTCTTCCTATGGAGGGGAAAAATGCCCTCTTCAATGATTAAAATATTCTAAAAAATACAAAAGTTGGGATTTTCTTGTCACATGTACAATATCCAAGGGGTAAAATCCCTCAAAGGTGATAAAATATTCCACAAATGAAGGAAGTGGGTATTGATGGTGCAACATCCAGCCTCCAAAGGTTCTTCAACTATTGCTTTCTCCAAAAGTCATGTATTTGATGACCTCTCCAAGAGTGAACTTTTTTCACAAGGGTCTCCATCCAACTGCAAAGTGTCTTCAAAGGTGGGCACATGGGCTTCCAACAGGGGTCAACCCTTCCAATTTAAAACACAAATGAGGTCATCCTAATCAAGAACTTATATTACAGGTCAACCCAACATATTTTTACCAAATTCACTTGAAGGTTTCCCCTAATTTGATTTATTCTAACATCATACATATATATAATCTCAACCTCATTCATTAACTTCTTATCCTTTAGGGTGTTGGCAAGACCCGTGTCTCCTTGTGGCTAGCCTGCACATCTTGTGCCATCAAACTTTGGATTTTCTCTTCCCTGATGCAATTCAGTCTATTGTAATTCATAGTCTTAAAAGAATTGGATCATCATCAACTTACTGGAGATATTGCAATTGTCATTGTCCCTCATTTTTATGGTTTTATGACATGATTTCTAGATGCCATTTGTCTACCAGGATCAACTCCTTCGTACAATAGAAATATGTGGCCCTATCATGTAGCTATTTATCCACATGGAGGTGTTACACGCTAAGTTTTTACCCTTACAAAATTCTATTATAATTGCAACACTTTCCTCCCCTCTTTCACACATAAAGGGTGTGACAATGAAATTGTTGGTATGCATATTTCCTGCCACCCAATTAGCCCCCTTTGGCATCTGCAAAATCATGATGTTCTGAGTGATGGTAGGAAGGTCACTACATATGACATGAGGTGTCTAACTTTGCCTCTTCTTCAACAACCACATAAGGTCATTTAATTTTCTCTGGTGTCAAAGGATGACCGACCCCTTTGTCACAACTCCCTTTTAAGGATGAATGGTATCATTGATTTTACCAACCCATTATGCTTTATCCACCATGTTCTCTTTCTATTGTAGGTAACCATCGTTCAGGGTTTGTATTTGTTGTTAGGTTTCTCATATCAGCCTCCCCTAAGATGCAAAATTTCCTTCCACAAACCAGAAATCAAAGAAAAGAAAATAGTGATCAGATCATGGATGCGAGCTACCATGTACTAGTATCCAAAGATAACTCCTCTTTCAACTGATCCAATTCCTAGCTTGCTTTAAAAAATTTGTCATCCTCTGTAACATGTTTGATGACAGGTAATCGTTTTCCAAAGCATACAAGAAGCACATATTTTTATTTCAGGAGCAACAAAGAAACTTTTGTAGGTTAAAATATTTGGGTTCCCAACGATATGGTGTGTAATAATATCCTAGTGAAGTGATCCAGTATTACATTGTTTATACTTCATACATGAAGCAAGAGAGATCAATCTACTGTACATCAATTATTGTTATATCTTCAACAAGGTGGGGCATTGGAGCTATTTTTTATCCTAATAAAGTGAGCCGAGACCAACTAGTACAGGAAGGTTGAGAATTAGAGATACTTTTGACACCAACCATGCCGCAATACTTTTGGAATGATGTCTTGATCCAGATTGTTTTCGGCACGAAATGAGAGCAAAGATATAATAAAGAAATGTGTAGAGATATATCATATATCCAATAATATAACAGATATGTATCGAAGATATAACCATAAACAAAGAGATACATTAATACACAATTTATATTAATGAGAAAAATGTAGAAAACTGTAGAAATATAGAGTGAAAGACTCGCTAGAATGGTGGCAGCTTATCTCTGAGAATATATGTGACGGCCACGCTCATTCACATGAATATGATTGTTAAAATTAGGCTCCAAATTCCTTTTTAACATAAAGAAAATCCAAAACCCTAACCTCGGAAGATGAAAAGCCAACAATTTTGTGGACCCCATTTTGGGTAGTTTGGTGTATCAACTTCCCAGGGGCGTAACTTTGTCATACGATCTCCGTTTGGGGCACACGATAGCTTGTTGGAAAAGTCTTGATGAGGATATTAATTTAGGGGGATCAATCAGATCGTTTGATTATCATTGCGGTTCCTGGTCGTGAAAAATCATTGTGTATGCCCTCAAATGGCCCTAGAAGTTTAGGACCCAAAAAACTACTAAAAATAATAAACTTCCAACAAACTGTTTTGAGCCAGTTGGAATAGGTGGGTGGCAATCGATATCCACCTAGATCAATCCTCCCTCTTTATGAAGCAATGGTCTCCATTGCATTGAGTTCTCGGGGGAGAGGGGAAAGCATTTGTTGAATCTGAATCTTTGTGAGTTGATTGCCTTGCTAGAGAAGTTTCCCTGCTTAGCTTGTTGAAGACTGTCACGAACCTGTTGTTGGCGGGGTTGAATCTGTTCAAATAACTTGTTGTATATTTTCTTGACTGGGCAGTGTGTAGGTACCATTGTAGGTGAAGAAACAATATCTTCTTTCTCTTATGCAGTCTGCTTCTGTTGGAAAGAAAGGTATTGGACCAAGGCTGCAGTGGTTGTAGTGTCCTTCTATTCACCTCTTGAATAGATTGTGAAGAGGATGAATTTGTAGTATGAGAGATTGCCTTGTGGCATTGTTTTGGTGGAACAATAGTCAAAACTACCTCTAGTATCCTATAGATATGACCCTCTAGAGTAACAATGACACTACGGGGTTGAGACTCATAAATAGCATGGCACTTCTGCATATATGGCTGGCCCAAAAGAAAATCATAGACATATAGTGGGGAAACATTACATAATACCTCATCCTTGAAGGGTTGGATGTCATATGACAATCAACATTGATGGCTCACACGGAGATCTCATCCCTGGTGAAGCCACCCGATGTTGTATGGTTGCGGGTGTGGATTTGTTAGCAATCCCAACTGTTTGAAGACCTCTGTTAAGATGAGGTTCTTTTGGCTTCCGCTATCAACAATAAAATGTAGCGGGGTCCCCTTAACCAAAATCTAGGAATGAAAAAGGTGCTCCCCCTCTTCAAGGTCTGCTAGTTCTTATGGTTGAATTTTTGTGGTCGCAACAGTAGCAGTGAGGTTTGCGTCGATGATATGTCTTATTCCATTATTTTATGAATCGTATTATGAATCAGGGTTCAACTTATTTTATTTGATCTCAACCACCAATCATTGTTTTGAGCGACATTCATCAGTGTTGTGCCAAGGGATTTTATGGAAATCACACCACTTTCCAGTGTCCTTCTTCGTCTTTCCTTTACCCTTCTTTTCCTGTGGCTTGGACTAGTTTTCTAGAGGTTGGATATTACGGATGTCATTACCATACTTTGGTTGTTGTGGATTTAAGGATCCAAACTCCCGTTTGTTCTGGTGCTTGAATTTCTGCTCGATTTTGACAACATATCAATAGACAGCTCCTAGTGATGAGATGTCCAAAAAATCAATTTTGGTTTGGATGTACCTATGTAGAGCCCCATGGTATTTTAGAAATAGATGTCGCTCAGAGTATTTGATACCCAAATTGGTGTGCAAGGTATGGAAATTATTTTTGAAATACGACATTGTTTGGCTCCTCTCTTGCCGCAGTTTGGTCCATCTCATGTATTGGTCATCATAGTTACAACCAAAGTAATATTGTTCCTTGAATGCATCCACACAAAAATCCCAAGTGGGATCGACCCCATATATTCCAGACTCCTCTATGGAAATTTTCTCCCAGTAAGTTTCCCACCAATGTTTGACATGGGGGAGAGCCTTAAGGAGTGCAAAGATGATATTTTCCCTGTCAAAAAAATTGTGAACATAGAAATAACCTTCTAGCATATTTAACCATTTCTCTAGGGCATGCACATCTATCTGACCTTCAAATAAGGGAATATAAAAATTAACTTGTACCTTGAAAGGAGAGGTGCCCCCAAAGTGGATGCTTGATGAATATGTTATTGTTTTTATTGACAGACATTGAAGGATGTGGGAAAAATTCTCCATCATTTCGTCCCTCTATCGCTTGAGAGCTTGTTCAAGCAACATATTAATAGAATATTCGACTCTATTGTTTTTATTTTATTCTTCCATGGAGGTTTTATTAGGAGTGCGAGCGAGATATTACTCAAGAGATATAATCTCGAGACCTAACTTTCTATAATCGAACCTCGTCGGGCACATGCACTAAAAAACGATCAAGAGCAGCCTGCTCTGATACCACTGATCTGGATTATTTTCGGCACGAAATGAGAGCGGAGATATAATAAATAAATGTACAGAGATGTATCAGATATCCAATAATATAACATATGTGTATCAAATATATAACCATAAACATATAGATACAGTAATACACAATTTCTATTAATGAGCGAAATGTACACAACTATAGAAATACAGAGGGAAAGACTCGTTGGGATGGTGGCATCTTATCTATGATAAGATATGTGATGACTACACTCATTCACATGAATATTATTGTTAAAATGAGGCTCCAAAGACCTTTTTAACATAAATAAAATCCAAAACCCTGACCCCGGAAGATGAAAATCCAACAGTTTTGTGGACCCCGTTTTGGGTAGTTTGGTGTATCAACTTCCCGGGGGCGTAACTTTGGCATACGATCTTCATTTGGGGCACATGATAGCTTGTTAGAAAGGTATTGACAAGAATATTCATTTAAGGGGCTAAATCAAAGATGTTGTGAAATATTAAGGTGTTCGATCGCGAAAAAAACATCGTTTAGGCCCTCAAAATGGTCCTGGAAGTTTAGGACCCGAAAAACTGCTAAAAATACTAAATTGCCAACAAGTTGTTTTGAGCCAGTTGGAATAGGTGGGTGGCCACCGATATCCACCTATATCATGTCTACGGTTCTTGTTTCTCTTATTGTGGTTATACACAACTACCACCTTTTCGTGTGCTTGAAAATGAGTGGTAGTTGTTTTGGGATTGGCTTGGCATTTGAAGTGGTTAGATCTTTAAATACTCTACATCATATCTTAGGGATGATGAGATAGACATGGCTGATTCAATAAACACAATTGTAATTTTACAATAACTTTGTCATGAAGTTTTAACAATCAACTGTAGCGTGTAAGGTGGCATTATAACTTGCAAATGCCACACCTCCTACATATGTTCTAAGTCGAGGTATTGGTTGGAAGGTGAGTTGACTGGGACTGACTGTTATAAATCAATTTTTTTTTTATTTGAATTGAAAAAATTCATGTACATGCTTTTATTTGGAAAACTAGGTGGGACATACTAATAAATGGCCTTTTTGGGACAACAACTGGCTCAACTATTTTAGTGTGAGAATTCTCTGCTCATTGAAGGCATCATGAAAGTATTACCATTAAGAGTACTAGATGGGACTCATTTTTCCTTGCAATATATATATTTACTTGATTTGAGATAAATGTATTTACTTGTTTGGGAGAAATATTTATAATCTAGTTCACAATCCTTCATATTAATGTACTTTTGTATTTATTGACATTTAGGGAAATTGGGATTTTTTTTGTATCAATACCATTTCTGATCCAGTATTCCACTGGCTCGAAAAACAGTTTTCCACCTTGGTAGTTTTTCGTTAGTGTTTCAGGTTCCAAACTTCAAGGGTCATTTTGAGGCCCTAAACGACATTTTTTGGGGATTTGGGGTCCGAGTGACAATCAAAGTCACTAACCTAGGCCAGTCAAAAATTTTTCTTCTCGGTTAGACCTTTCCAATGGGATATCGTGGGCCTAAAACAAAGATCGTATGCAAAAGTTACAACCTGGAGAAGTTGATGTACTAACCTACCCCAACGGGGGCCACATGACTTTTGGTGCTTCATCTCCTAGGGTTAGGTTTTTGGATGTTTAGGGTTTTGGCATTCACATTTATTGTAAAAACTCCTTCAGTGCCTCAATGTAGTCATCTTCTTGCGAATGATCGCAGTCGTCACATCTCTTCTCAGAGATAAGCGGCCACCATTCTAGCAAGCTTGTTTTCTGTTGCATTTTATAGTTTCAACTTATTTCCTTTTTTAATAGAAACCAATTTTGTTGTATATTTGTTATTATGTGTTAAGCATATTTTGATAATAATCTGTATTCGTTTCGTTTTGCTCATAAAATCTAGATCAGTGGTATCATAGCGGTATGCTCCTTGTCGTTCTTAATGCATGTCCCCAATGAGGTCAAGGTACAAAGAATTGGGTCTCAAGCTTGTTTCTCTTGAGGAAAAAATCTCTCGCACACCCAAGCGATCTCTCATGGAGGGAGAAAACAAAGATAAAAGGACATGAGATCCCTTCAAAATGTTTCTCAAGGAATCCCTCATGCAACAGAGGAACGAGATGATGGACAGTTTTTTGTAAATCCTTCGGCGGCTACCAACAAGTGACACATCTTCCTCAAACGAAGGTGTTTCCCCCTTCAAGGTACAAATAAACTTCGATATTATTATATTTGAAGGTCAGATAGATGCAGATGCTATAGAAAAATGGTTGAATCTGCTAGAAGGGTTTTTATGTATCCATAACTTATCGAATAGAGAAAAGATTACTTTTTTGCTCCTCAAAGTCGTTCCCCATGTCAAAGATTAGTGGGAAACTTTCTGCGAGCAAAAGGAAACTGAGGAACCCTCATTATTTATAGTCGTGATCACCTGGGAGTCCTTCGGGGGTGTTATTAAGGAACAATACTACCTTGTTGGAAGTTATGACGACTTGTACACAAAATGGACCACATTGCGGCAGGAAAGAGACCAAGCAGTGCCCGATTTCACAAATATATTCCATACCTTGCACACCAAGATGGGTATCAAATATTCTAAGAAACATCTGGTGCTCAAGTATCGTGGCGGTCTGCATAGATACATCTAGTCCGAAATGGAGTTTCTAGACATCTCATCCTTGGGCACGACCTACCGATATGTCGTCAAAATTGAGTAGAAGCTCAAACAAAAGATGCAGCAATTTGGGCCTGGGAACCCCTCACAAGAAAATCCAGGAAAAGGAGGCCCCAACCCGTAGAACAAATGATAGAGAAAATATGGACCACCTCATGACAACCAGTCCAAGTTGCAAGCAAAGAAGGACACCATAAAGACAAAGAAAGATACTAGGAAGTGGTGCAACTTCCATAAGAGCCCCTGCCATAACACTGTTGATTGCGCTCAAAGCAGTCACTGGTGGCTGAGGTGAAATCCTTTGAATCAGATGTGGATTTCGAATCTAAGTCGGAACCAGAAAGGGGGAGATGGATCATTGACGTAGAACCCATTTCTACCACAAAGCTCCAGCCCACTGAACCAGATGAGCCAAAGGAAGGCGAGCGCCTTTTTCATTCACAGATGTGGGTGAAGGGTACCCTGCTGCACTTCATCATTGATAGTGGTAGACATAAGAACCTTATCTCAGTATAGGTTGTCAAGTGACTCACCCTACTGAAAACGTCACACCCGCAACCCTACACCATCGAATGGCTCTGCCAAGGAAATGACATCTGCGTCAGCCAATAATGTCGCTTGTCATACGACATCAATCCCTTCAAATAAGAGGTATTTTTTTATGTTTCCCCTCTCAAAGTTTGTAATGTTCTTTTGGTCCAACCATATTTATGGAAACGCCATTTGTATATGAGTCTAGTCCTCACAGTGTTATTATTACTTTGAACAAGAAATTGTACATGATACCCAAGGTAGTCCTACCTAGTGTTATTTCCTTGATCTCTATTTTTGGTGTTAAATATTGTCAATTAATTAATTACCCAACTATTTAATTGTCAACTCGAGGAGTTTTTAAGCTTTGAGGTGCAAGCGCGGGAAACGCAGGATTAAAGTGAAACTAGCTTAATCTAATTCTTGAAAAGAAAACACACAGTTGAAGTTGAATCTAATTAGGAAAGAAGGAAATTACATTAAATAAATATAATTAAGAAAGCATCAAATTACATGAAATGAATCTAATTATGAAAGCATGAAATTGCATAAAAGACAAATAATACATAACAAGCAACTAGTGAGCTCACATGAAATCAACACCACTAACTCATAATAAATAATCTTCTACTCAATATGGAGAAATCAAGATGTTTGTATTAAATCATAAACTCTATTGCATAGCATTCCAATCCATCCTCTATAAAATGACTAAATCACTCAATCATTTACACACTTATTAACTCCATTCTTTCACTAACTCCTACTCCTTCACTAATTCCTACTAATTTCAAATGGAGAGAGAGCACCCCTATTTATAAATGAGTTGCTTTAAAAAGAGGATAAGCAACTAATAAATGTAGATCCACTTTCCTCTCAAGTAGGTACAACCAATTTTTTAATAATTACATAATATTTATCTCTACAAATCCTCTCACAAATACTTAATATCTTTGATAAGAAATTCTACCCATATCTCCATGATCTTTCTCCTTTGAATATGCTTGAATAATTATCCTCAAATCTTCAAAGGTTGGAGAAAATATTCAAGAAGCTTGAATAATCCTTTTGTTGGAGTCTTCAAATATTCCTACACATTACAAAACTCATCCAACTTTGAGATATAAATGAAAATATGTCAATTTTCTAATATTTAATCACAAATTCTATTTTAATACTAAAATAAATGATTTGGAAAATAATAAGGCTAAACCCATATTTAATTATGAAAATGGTATTAACGAATGGTTTATGGAATGGTAGAATATGGATAAATGTGAAGAATGATGAAAGGAAAAGAGGATGAAAATGTGATAATCCTGAGACTCAATATATGCCAAACAATGCAGGATGGTCATCTCTCAAACGAGGAATTTTGTATTATTCGTAATTTGCTCTCAGAATGAGCGAAAGATCGCAACCACTTCTAGAGTCTCCATGGCTCACCTCTCCACACATCATAATAAAGTAGATAAGGTCGTGGACGAATACTCATATATATTCTCCTCACCTATCGGGGTACATGTGCACTGTCAGGTCAAGCACCCGATCGATCTGACCCCCGGGGTACCACTGCCCAATGGTCCAGTCTACCGTTTTTCTCTGTTAGAGAATGAGGAGATCAAATGACAGATCCAAGAACTCCTCCACAAGGGGCACATATGTCCCAACTCATCACCTTTTGGGAGCCCAATTGTGTTGGTACATAAGAAAGATGGAACCTGGAAACTCTGCATTGATTACCCGACCCTGAATAAAATCATAGTCGGAGACTGGTACCCTATTCCTCGAATCGATGACCTCCTTGATAATATCATGGGTCATGGGGGGAAAATACTTCAGTAAGATTGATCTAAATTTTGGCTACCACCAAGTCCTGATAGAATAGATAGATGTATGGAAGACCACCTTCAATTCAAAGGAAGGTCTTTTTGAATGGTACGTCATGCCCTTTGGTTTGATAAATGCTCCAACCACTTTCATGAGGATGATGGATGATATCCTATGACCATTCACAAATAATTTTGCAGTGGTGTATCTGGATTACATTCTCATTTACAACAAGACTTGGGAAGAACACTTGCAGCATATTCAGCAGGTTTTTCACACCCTGCAGCAGCACAAGCTATACACCAACTTGGAAAAATGCTCCTTCGGCATGGATAGGGTCCATTACCTAGGCTACATTGTTGATGAGCATGGCATACATGTGGATCCAGCCAAGATCCAAGTCATCCGTGACTGGCCAGCCCCAACCATACTCACTAGTCTTCAGAGCTTCTTGGGCCTTGCCAATTTCTATCGTAGGTTCGTGTTGGGATTCTCCCATATTGCATGGGCCCTCAGCCAAATAACCAAGGGTGGTGGTAAGGATAAATTTGTGTGGGGCCAGTACCAACAACAAGTGTTCAATGATTTGAAGCAGCACTTATTCTCATCCCCAGTACTTTCACTACCGGACCTACAACAGCCCTTTGAGATCGACACAAATGCTTCAGAATATGATGTGGGCATTGTTCTCACTCAGCATGGCCACCCCATGGCCTATCATAGTCAGACACGATCAGATGTTGTTTGTAAGTACCCTACTTACGACAAAGAAATGTACTCCATTGTGTAAGCCTATCTCCAGTGGAGACATTACATTCTTGAGAAGGAGACAGTCATCCACGTTGATCATAATCCACTGCAGTTCATGCATACATAAGAAAAATTGCAGAATGATATCCATCAGAGTGTTCCACATACCTGCAACAATTCCACCTCAACATCAAGTATAAAACAAGAAGAACCAATCGTGTTGTTGATTTCCTCAGCAGACTGCCAGTCATGGCACTCACCATGGTGTTAGACTCTTATAGCCATGAGACCTCTGGATGGCCCCAACTCTATGAGACAGACCCGGACTTCGCCACCACCTACCAAATGTTGGGCACAAATGGAGTTGTTGATAATTTCCATCTTCAGGATGGGTTGTTGTGTCGTCTGGGCCATATCTATGTTCCATCAAGAAAGCGATTGAAGCTAATCTAGGAAGCCCACTATAGTCATGTGGTAGGACACTTCGGTGTCGAAAAGACAGTGGAAATGATGCATAAACATTTCTATTGGCCGAAACTTCAACAAGAGGTCAACAAGTATATCAGGTCATGCACTACCTGCACTATTGCCAAACTGACCCCTAAGAAATAGGGCATGTACACCCCTCTACCTACTCATGATAGGCCATGGGAATCCATCTCAATGGACTACATGTCGGGCCTCCCATCCACCAAGCGGGGAAATGAATGTGTTTTTGTGGTTGTTGATCGCTTTTCTAATATGGCGATTCTGGTCGCCTGCAAGAAGACCATCACAACAGAGGCCACTTCCAAGCTCTTCTTTGAATGAGTCTGGGTACATTTTGGGATCCCATAAACCATTATCTCGGATTGGGATAGTTGATTTCTCATCACATTCTGGTGGAGCCTCTGGTCACTACTGAACACCAAGCTGACCAAATACACAGCCTTCCACCCCTAGACAGATGGCCAAAATGAGGTCGCAAATCGAATGATCGTGCATATCCCGTGCATGTATAATTCCAAGCACCCTCACACATGGGATGAGAGTCTTACCTATGTCCAACATAGCTACAACCGAGCCCCACATAGCTCAATCAGCCACATCCCCTTTTAGGTGGGGTTGGGATTCCAACCATTGGGTCCCATAGATGTTGCAATACCCCTTGCAGTCACCTCGTTCGACTCATCTCCTGCTCCAACTGAAGCTGACAAAGACACCTAGTTCATTGAGAGGATCCAACACATTCTCCAATAGGTTCAGGATATCCTACAGAAGTCCAATGACAAGTACAAGCAACACCATGATAAACATTGGGTGCCACATAAGTTTCAAGTGGGCGACAAAGTTTGGTTGCACTTGTAGAAAGAACGCCTTACAGGACCCCATTGAAAGCTTCGCCCACTCCGTTATGGGTCATACACCATCACTAATGCTTTGGGTGATAATTATTTTGAGCTCAACATTCCTCCTTTCCTTGGCCTGCACCCAGTGTTCAACGTTGATCTCCTTCGACCTTATTTCCCACCATTATTGGACACCTCAAAGGTAGAAGAAAAACTGACACCAACAGATATCAACCCCTACTGTATACAACAGGAATCCAGTGATTAGATTGTGGACAAACACATCAAGGGAAATCTATAGCAAAGGATCCAACTTTATCGAGTTGTCAAAGTCGAGCAGCTCCTGCACCAAGTCAAGTGGCTCACTCGGGGCCAAATTCAACAGAAATTTCCTCATTTTATGGGGGAACTCGATGAAATGGAGACCATTCCTTCCTAATGACGGAGGATTGATCCAGGTGGATATCAGTGGAAACCCACCTATTCCATTGGCTCGAAAAACAGTTTTCCACCTTGGCATTTTTTCGGTAGTTTTTCTGGTTCCAAACTTTCAGGGTCGTTTTGAGGCCCTAAACGACATTTTTTGGGGATTTTGGGCCCAAGTGATAACTTAAGGCACTAACCTAGGCCAATCGAAAATCGTTCTTCTTGGTTAGACCTTTCCAATGGGCTATCGTGAAACTAAAACAAATAGTGTATGCAAAAGTTACGACCCCAGAAATTTGATGTACTAACTTACCCCAACGGGGCCCACATGACTTTTGTCACTCTATCTCCTAGGGTTAGGTTTTTGGATGTCTAGGGTTTTGACATTCATATTTATTGTAAAATGGCCTTCAAAGCCTCATTGTAGTCATGTTTTTGCGAATGAGCGCAATCGTCACATCTCTTCTCAGAGATAAGACGCCACCACTCTAGCAAGCTTGTTTTCCGCTGCATTTTATAGTTTCAGCTTATTTCCTTATTGAATAGAAACCGGTTTTATTATATATTTGTTATTATGTGTTAAGCATATTTTAATAATAATATGTATTCATTTCATTATGCTCATAAAATCCGGATCAATTTCCAATATATGTTGCATCATATTGTGTGTTTTTTGTGTTGGTTGGTGAGTGGTTTCAATCAATCTAAATAAAATAAAATATATTTGGAAGTTTAGGTTTGTGGGTTTTTGAGTGTTCCTATTTGTTGTTATTTTTTCTAGTTGTTGTTGGTGTTTCCATCGTTCATTCACTAACATGAAATCAATGCAAAACTTTTTCATATTGGGAGTTTCCTTATTTATGGGCTTGTCTATTCCATAATAGCTAAATGAGTTTTATGCTACTTCTAAAGTGGACCCTCTCCATACAAATACAGGATGGGTAAGTTCAAAATGAATGATGAAGCATGTATTGTTTTGATTTTCAAGGTAGGATCTAATAACTTGATATGAGGTCTTATGCCTACATTAATTTGTCATCTTTTGGATGTAGTTTAATGACTTCCAAAACACCATATTCTCCTCACTACCGATAGTTGCACTAATTATTGCGGTATTTCTAGATAACACTCTAGAAGTTGAACAAGCCAAGAGGGATAGAGGGATGTTGTGGTGGGTAAAATTCACAACATTCAGAGGGGATATTTAGAATGAGGAGTTTTCCCATTCAATTTTAGTAAATTTCCCCACCTAATATGAATGTTGTAATTAAGATATCGTTACACTTCATGTTGGATCAACTAATACAAGAAGGTTGGGTAGTGGAGCTATTGTTGATCCTAGTGAAGTGAGCCACTATTATGATGTTTATACTTCATACAAGAAGAAAATGATATCAAACTATATACATTAATGAGTGCCATAGCTTCAACAATGTTTGACATTTGAGCTTTTGTTGAACCTAATAAAGTGAGCAAGGATCAAATAGTACAAGAATGTTGGGAATTGGAGTTATTGTTGATCCTACTGAAGTGAGTTAGTATTATGATGTTTATACTTCATATAGAAAGCAAGAGAGATAAATATATCATACATCAATTAGTGTTAGAGCTTCATCAAAGTTGGGCATTGGAGCTTCTGGGTATGAAACTTTCTTTTATGTAGTACTCTGATATTTCTTCTCTGCAATGCCATAGGTCTGATCAAAATTGGATGTGCAAGTGGAAATTACGGTAACTTCCCCACAACTTGTCGATTTTTTTCCTTTCTAGGAGATCTCACTTGTATAGTGTGCCCCGCACAAAATAATTGATATAAAATTCTGAAACTCGCACCAGAAATACTACAAACAGTCCACGATCCAATGAAACCAATCCCACTCAATTTGAATACTCTAGGAAGAAGTTATGATTGTTTTACCTGTAACACCTTCTTGAGACTAGTCAATAGGACTAGTCAGATACCCTATCTTACACAGGGTGTATCTACAAATTTAAGATGACCCACAAGCTGAACTTTTTACCACAGCTACCTTACTAATTTTTGTAAATAGACTCCGGATTTTAGGGTTTGAAACATTACATAAAATATTTTATAGCTAAAATTATGCAATGACTCAGTTCAGGATGATTCCATAACCCTATCTTGTACAGGTTGTATCTCCGAAAGTATAGGGCCTCGGGAGATGAATTTTTAACGCAACGTACCTTGATCCGTCTACTAAATATCCTCCAAGTTGTTCCTTCTGAAACGTTGTAGAAAAAAATTTATAGAAAAAATTCCAAGGTGTCTTAGATGTAGTAGTGAAACCCCAAGACCTTGAGCTCTGATACCATATGTTAAGAACCAAATATCAATATAGCATAGAAAATCCTCAGAAAAAGTACTCAACGCCTTGAAAAAGAGATAATTTCATATAATAAGCCTCTTCAAGGGGGCAACCTCCTTTTACCCCACTTAAATATTCAAGTCCCAGATGATTCAAAATGAAAATGTCTCCTTGGTATATATATAGGAGACTAGGAGGTATAATTACAACTAATGGCCTAAAGCTGACATAAATAAAATAACATTACTAATATAATATGCCCCAATTAAGGGGTAATGAGCCAATATTAGGGCTTAACACAAGAATAAAATGATATGAAACTATATACATTAATGAGTGCCATAGCTTCAACAATGTTTGGCATTTGAGCTTTTGTTGATCCTAATAAAGTGAGCAAGGATCAACTAGTACAAGAATGTTGGGAATTGGAGTTATTGTTGATCCTAGTGAAGTGAGTTAGTATTATGATGTTTATACTTC
>ML850748.1:0-24299 GCA_009831015.1 Picea engelmannii
GAAGTTGTCATTAAGGGGGGATAGGCTCTAATGCCTCCTTCCTTTTCCTATTGTGTCACTATTGTAAATCCTTCAATCCTATCCCAAGTTTTTCTTAAGGGGGCATGTTAGGATATTTAGACACTTAGGAGTTAGTTAAGATCTACTTGGTCTATTGTGTCATTAGGTAAAAGTGTGTTTTCTATTGTGTTTATTTAGTATGAATTAGTATGCATTTGTAGTTAGGAAATCCGACGGTCACGATATGTTCCTGACATAGAGTGATCCGACGGTTCATAATCTCCTCGATCCTAACGACCATTGATCTGTGGATTAACACCCGATTAGTCCATGATCTATATTTAAAGAGCATGGAGGGTCATTTGCCAATGATCGATTGTGAGAAACTCTCTTGTAAAATCTCTTTGTAATATTTTTCTTTGCATTAATAAACTGCTCCAAGTGGCCGCGTTGGCTGGGGCCATGAATGTTTCTCCATAGGGGTTTTACCATGTGAAAACATTAGTGTGTTGATATTTGATCCAGTTATGTGAGTGGTTACTGAAGGTGTTCATCCTCTGTTGGAATACCTGTGTTGTCGAACAATGATTATTTTATTTGGAGGAACTATTTTCGTGGAGGAAATAGAGGGAGAATGGGCTGAGGTACTGGCAGGGGGACCTTTTCTTCTAGTTTGAAAAACATTAATATCTTCATAAGGTAAATCTTCCTCATCATCAAAAATACCATCTACAATATCCCAAGTGAGGTTTACCTTAGAAGTACCAACATCATCATCATCTTGTTCTTATTCTACATCGTCATGAACAACCTAAATTTGATTACCAAGAGGAGGGAAATTTATTTTGACAAAAGGTCTCCATGAATTTTTGGACGTTGATTCTTTTGATACCTTTTTCTTAATGTCAATGATATCGTTAGCCACACTCTTAACTAATTTATGCAAGCTTTCAAGATCCATGGCTTCTTTATCTTTCTTTTCTTCTTTGATTGTGACTCTTCTAGCGGGAGGTAAGGCTCTTCTATCTTCAATAGAATATTTGTTGCCTACACTCATCATTTCCATTTACACCTCTAAATTTTCTTACATGGTTTCATCTAATGTAGTTTTGGCTGCTCTTTTAACAAAGATAGAAATTGAAGAAGGGAGAGCAGTGGTATAAAGTTCTAGAAGAATGTTGGTTGGAGGGAATGGGTCTTCATGTTCTATATTTGGAAAGAACTCAAATCTTTGATTAAAATCCTTAATTTTCTCTTTTGGATTCATTCTTAATCTAGAAAAATAAAGAGCTAAAGTCGCTGGGGTTTTTTCATCACCAATTTTTTTCATGAATAGTCTTTTAAAAGTATCCCAATGAATTATTGATCCTGAATTCAAATAAAAATACCATGTATATGCTCTGCCTTCAAAAGTATATGGAAATAATCTACATACTACACATTCCTCTTCTACCTTTATTAGACTCAATGATAGCATGGATTTATTGATGTGATATTCATGATATTCTTTGTTATCAAAGTCAAAGTTGGGAAACAATTTTTCAGGGTGTTTAGCAAAGTCATGTCGATCCCCTAGAACGTTGACTGATCCATCAATTAACCAAGGTCTTCGAGGTTGATGGACTTCGACCATAGTTGTAGCTCTATGAGGAGTTCCTTGTGAATCAAGATATGTGGGATGAGAAGGTAAAGGCTAATAGGGTGGATTGGATAGAGAAGTTGATATTGGAAAATTCTCCTTTGCATAATTTATGAGTATCAAGAGGGTTATTTCTAATGATGAAAGGATGACTAGGTGGTTTTTTTGTTTGAAGATTTTTACCCTTAGGTGGTATGATATGCTCAATCAGTTTTTATCAAATTTTCTACTCGGAGCTCTCGTCAAAATTCCTGGAACCTGTAATTAAGGAGGATTGTTTAAATAAGGTTCTTCATAAATTACAAAATCTAGAATTCCTTGATCAAGAATTCGATGCACTGATTAAATCACAATATCCTGATATAATCGTAAAGTTTCCTTATCAATCTCATAATTTGCGATCTCTTGTTTTTTCTCCTGAGTGATACCATAGTTTTAGGTCTTGGTTGAATAGGTTGTGTTACTTCTTCACATTTGATATGTGAAGATTACTCAGGTATGTCAATCTCTAGTGTTGAGAGTTTTAGCTTGGAAGGGGAATTAGAGCTTGAATTTAATAAAGGGGTTGAGGGCGATGGTGATATTATTGAATGGGTATCAATATTGTGTGGATATCTATGTTCCATTAATAATCAGTGGCCCTCCTTCTAGTGCCAAAATATTGGTGCATGGAAAAATTCCTGGCAATCAACTAGGAGAAATTGCCCGATCAAGGCCCTAATTAGGCCTATACTCTTTTGGAATGGAAATCCACACCAATATATGGGCATGGTTTCCAGTAAGGGTGGTTTACTCCTCGCAAGGAGAATTTTATTGAAACTCTTCTAAACTACTACACATAATAAGAAAGAGATAATTTACTTTTTATTTTAAAACTACACTATCCTGACTAGGATATGGAAGAAATTCACAGTATCCCAGTCAGGAGCAAGACAAATAACATATATTAAATGTGAGATAAAGGTAAATCATCCAGTTGTGGAAACAGTTCATGGAACCTGATAGAAATTAAAACAAATGCACAATGAGTTTTGACCCAGTAAATAGTTAGAAAAGAACAAATGGATATACTATTGGAATTACTAAGACAACTGAGACGGGGGGTGGGTGAATCATTTCTTACTATGATTAAATTTTCTTATGCCTATTAAAATATTATTAACCTTCTCTAAGTGATCATCAAGATTATGGAAGACATGAACACAAAAAAGAACAAAAATCAATCACACATATGATATACACAGAGACAAATATTCACGAGGAAACCCATAAATTGAGAAAACCTCTTGTTCTTTGAATGATAGGTAGTCTTTAAGTTCTGTATATCATCTTTCTTTGAGAACCAACTCAAAATGAGGCTACAACCTCTTCTTTAACAAGCTGCAACTTGATGAGAGCACCAACTCTCTTGTTTCTCTAACACCCACTAGAAGGAATCACCAACTCCTTGAGTGTTCCAACACTAACTCGATGGAAGCACCAACTTCCAGTCACACAAGCACCAACCTGTATAACAGAGAAAAATGGTTCTACCTTGCACGACCCTACCACCCTAGTTTTTCTGGCTGCAACTAGATGGAAGCTACAACTCCCTATGTTCAAGCACCCACTTGAAACTCTGAGGACAAAACTCCTCCCTAGCACCACCCTACCACCCTGAGATATAAATATTTACTTGAATAAGACCTTACAACAATACATACATTTCAATGCTTACCACTTCTTCTCTGTTCTACAATTTTTCTCTGCTTCTATTTGTTCATGCTTGGCTCCACTTGTTGTCTCTCTCCATCTGCTCTTCCTCTGATCTTCTCATGCTCTTAGGTTCTCGTACAGTCTTCTGTTTTCACCATTTCTACTCTGTCCAACTTATGTTCTTCATATCTGCATCTTTTCCTCTCTGTTCCTACTATCTCCTTGATCACATACAGTTCAACTTATCTTAAAGAGAAACAACAACCTTCCTTTGTCACAACATATTTCGTTTATTCATTCCCTCATCATCCGTTACTCTCCGAATTTCCAATGCCCATGTCGGGAATCTCAGAATGCTCAAGAGCCATGATTCCAACATCCCAGAATAATGATTCATATAGTGTAACTGAAATGTAACTGATCAAGAAATCATGAGATAAAACAACAACCCTTCGATCAGATTCGGTTTGATCAACGTCGTTGGATTATACACGCAGATAATTTTTGACTTTGCAATGCGTAACCTCCGATGTGGATCCTAGCAGCACTATCTCCTTCCTAATCTTTCGTTGATGTGACCTTGGGTGATGCTCTCATGTGACCACGTGATTGTGAGCGTGAACAAAAGGTGGTTTGAGGGAAATCTGCTTTTCACCCCACAATTCACTACAAAGATCCATGTATGCCTTTGGCGATATCATGGTTTTTATTGTAGCCCGCTCATGAAAAGTTAAGACCCGAACATGTTCTGAACCTGCAATGCAACAGGACCGTCGATCTCACGATATTGACAGTGCTCTTGAACTGACGGTTCAGATCTGTCCTGTCAAGATCTGTGGATCAGATCTAACCTTCCTAAATTAACGATTGTGATTTACTTCGTGATCCAGGCTCCGGGAGTTTCAAATCTCAAACCCTGCTTTTCTTCGTATGCCAATCTTCTGGAGTCGATGATTTAGGGACACCTATCCTTCTCAATCGACAACTTTTCCTCCACTTCGGGAATTTGACCTTTCAACCAGATCAACGGTTCTCTGGCCCCTTTTTGGATCAACGTTCAAGATCTCCTTCAGGTCTCCGAACTTATGAAATCTCAAATTGACGCTCTGGATCAGACGACCCAGATTCATTTCAGATGATCTGATGCTTGAGATCTTCTTCGGATGATTTGATGACTGAGATTTACTTTGGATGATTTGATGACTGATATTTTGTTTCAGTTCTCCAGCTCTCCAGACTTAGGGTATTTCAAATCTCAAACTGACACTCTGGATCAGATGACCTAGATTCACTTCGGACGATTTGACGCTTGAGATCTTCTTCGAACGATCTGACAACTGATGTTTACTTCAGATGATACGACGACTGAGATTTTTTTTCCTCTCTTCGGCTCTCCGAACTTTGGGGATTTCAAATCTAAAACTAACGCTCTGGATCAAACAACCCAGATTCACTTCGGATGATCTGACGCTTGATATATTCTTGGGACAATTTGATGACTGAGATCTACTTCGGATGATCCGATGATCGAGAATTTATTTCGGCTCTCTGACTCTCCGGGCTTCAGGGATTTAAAATATCAAGTTGAAATTCTTGAAGTGAGATTTTTCTGAAGCGTAACCTCCTCATAACTTTAGACCCGAAACAAATGATGTTCATTTGATTAAGATCTTAGATCAATGGCTCGATCTGTCTGCGATGCAACTTTGACTTGGATTAAATCCAGCGACTCTTCATCTTTGTTTATTCTATCTTTCCTTTTAGTTCAATCCGATGGCTGACGAAAATTCAGCTGATCAAGATCTTAGATCTCAACCCTTTCTTTTCCCGTCTTTCCACTTAAGGTGATCCGATGACTAACAAGTATTCGGATAATCAAATTCTCAACTGTTTTCCCTTGTTTATCTTATCCTTCCACTTAAAGTAATCCAATGGTTGTGAAGACACTCAAAGAAGATCAATGATCAAGGATGGTTGGAGAACCACAACTTGTGAGTGATTTAACTTGTCACAAAAACTCCGCAATTTTAAGTTGTGCACTGTTGGTGAGTCAACCACAATCGTTGATCTTTGAGGCTATAAGACTTGACAATCCCAACTAATTGTGGTATTGTAAATAGCAGGATATTTAATTCTCCTTTCGATCTTTGCAATCTATCCCTGTCGTTGATCTGGTGATTTCACATCTGACAATCATGACTTAATCCGACTTAATCTGATCGTTTGTTAGATCAACCACAATCGTCGATATTTGGGTTGATGAGATCTGACGATCTAGACCAATTGTGGGATTAGTACTAACGAGTTGTTTAATTCTTCTTTCACTCCAAAATTCATCCCCGTCGTTGATCTGGATTGTATATGTGACGGTCACGATCCTCCAATGCTCCTCAAGCCCACGGTCACTCATATGACCGACATCCTTAATATTAGACGATCAACACGGTCAATTTCTTGATCAGACGACTGCTAAGGCTTCTCACCCTGAGCTTATGCTTTTCCTATTTACCATCGTCACTGCTGTTCTTGCCATCAATGACAAGCACACTCTTCCTATAAAACATGCCAACAATACCCCCCTTTGTCTTTGATGGCAACCCTAAAGGGATGCACTATTCTGCTTAGACCTCCAACTGTAGCATTGATACAAACCTTTTCTCCCCCTTTGACATCAATGCCAAAGAAAACATGCTCCCCCTGAGTTGTTGCAGTACTTTTCAGAGGTATCAGAGATTCAACCAACACATACTCCCCCTCACATATATGCTATTTTGACTTGATAACATGGTCACACCCAACTTTTGGCGCAGATACTCAAACTGAGCTTTTTCAAGCGGTTTAGTGAAGATATCAACTATCTTCTCCGTGGAAGGAATATAATTCAACTGAACAACTCTGTTTGTAACCTGCTCTTTGAGAAAATGATACTTTATTGGTATATGCTTTGTTTTTGAATGGAGAACAGGATTTTTGGAAACACTAATGGAACTGGTGTTATCACAGTGAAGTGGAATTGGATCAATATAAGTTATCTTCAAATTTGCAAGAGTTTGTATCATCCATAAGATCCGAGTGCAACAAGTAGCAGGAAGAATGTACTCTGCCTCTGTAGTTGATAATGAAATAGATCCTATTTCTTACCAATCCATGCTACTAACAAATCACCTAAGAAGAATGCACCTCCACTGGTGCTATTTCTCTCATCCAAACAGTTTTCCCAATCAACATCTGAATATGCAATTAATTGAAAATTTTGATTTCTAGGATACGAAAGACCATAAGTCATTGTACCCTTCAAATATTTGAATATCCTCTTGCCATCTGCTAAATGACTTTGTTTAGGAGCAGAATGATAACGACCTTCCATTCCAACAACTTGCATTATATCAGGATGAGATGTTGTGATGTACAAAAGACTGCCTATCATTGATCGATATGTTCTTTGATCAACATCAGGTGAAATATCATCTTTACTAAGCTTGCAACCAATCACCATAGGTGTTCTCATAGGTGTAGAATCTACCATCTGAAACCTCTTTAACATCTCTTTCAAATACTTTTCTTGAGAGATAAATATCCCTGCAGAACTCTGATTGATTTGTAAACCAAGAAAATATGATAGTTCTCCTATCATGGATATCCCAAACTCAGTCTGCATTGAATTAGAAAACCACTGAACTGAATGGTCATTAATGCATCCAAAAATAATGTCATCTACATAAATAAAAAAAACTAATAAATCACCATCTTCAGACTTAATGTATAGATTATTGTCAACAATACCTTTCTTGAACCCTTTGTCCTGTAAAAAATTGTCCAGTCTATATTACCAGGCTCATGGTGCCTGTTTCAGTCCATATAATTCCTTTTTCAACTTACAGACATAGTCAGGATTATCTGTCAGTGAAAATCCTCCAGGTTGCTCCACATATACATCTTCGTCTAGATATCCATTAAGAAATGCTGAATTAACATCCATCTGATATACTTTAAAGTTCTTATGACATGCATAGGTAAGAAACATTCTGATGGCTTCCAATCTTCCACTGGTGCAAAGGTATCATCAAAATCCCATCCTTCAACTTGTGCATATCCCTTATAGACCAATTTGGATTTATTCCTAACAATTTGTCCTTGTTTATTCATTTTGTTCTTAAAAACCCATTTGAAGCCAATTACAATCTTATTTGCAGGTCTAGGAACAAGATCCCAAGTATTGTTCTTCTCAATCTGATCCAGTTCCTCATTCATTGATTTTAACCAATTTACATCTTTACTAGATTAATTAAACTTCTTGGGTTCCACCATGGATATGAAGGCTATATGTGATTGATCGGTGTCTTTGATTATCCTTCTCCTCATTTGTACACCTTTGTCTTTTTCACAAATTATCTGACTTGCAAGATTCTTCTTTTGAGTAATTCTAGAGGGAGGATTTGATGCTGTCTGCTGATTTGAGTCTGCCTGAGTATTTATATCTTCATCTGACTCAAAGTATTCCCTATCTGATTCTTGGACCTGTTCATATTCAACTTCAACTATATCCTCTATTGTTGATTCAACATTGTTTACATCTTGTACCGGGATTTCTTCATCAACTTTTATGTCAATACAATCAACCAATTTATTCATCCTCTTATTATATCATCTGTATCCTTTACTGTTTGTAGCATACCCTAAGAAGATACCTTCATCAGCCCTGTCATCATATTTGCCTAGATTTTCATCATCATTCTTGATATAACACTTACTCCCAAAGAATTTAAAATGCTTGATTGAAGCAGGTTTTCCAAACCATAGTTCATAAGGAGTCTTGTCACTTTGTGGCCTAAGATGAGATTTGTTAAGAATATGTACAGCTGTATGAGTTGCTTCTACCCAATATGTCTGAGCAATATTCTTTTCATTCATCATTGATATTGCCATCTGCTGAACTGATCTATTCTGCCTCTCAACTACTCCATTTTGCTGCAGAGTCCTTGGAATAATATAATCTCTTTTAATCCCATGTTTATCACAAAAATATTTGAAGTCTCCTGAACTAAACTCTCCTCCTCTATCAGACCTTACTGCCTTCAATATTTTTCTTGTTTGATTCTCAGTGAGAGCCTTAAACACTTTGAATTTTTCAAATGCTTTAGATTTTTCTTTGAGAAAGGCAACCCATGTAAGTCTAGAATAATCATCAATAATCAACATGAAATAATTTTCTTTTCCTGTACCTTCCTTTGTTGATGGTCCACATAAATCCATATGTACTAATTGAAGATGTTTCTCTGTTGATGCAAAGTTCTTAGATTTAAACTGTGTCCAAGTGAGCTTTCCTATTTGGCAAGGTTTGCATACAAAATCATATGGATTTGATATTTTTGAAAGATCTTTTACTGCCCCACTATTTCTAAGTTTGATTAGATGATCAAAATTTAGGTGTCCACTGTTTCTTCTTGGCATTTGTTGCTCCATATTCTGATATCTTTGTTTTTGATCAGGGATCATGTTGTCTTTATTAGCTTTTGGTGGCAGAGTACTCACATGGTATGATTGTCTGCTGACTTGTAACATTATCATATTTACTGGCTCTTTTCTTTCTATATGTTTGCTGCTTTAACCACTTACATAGCCTAAACCAATATTCAACAAAGAAGATCTCTATTTTCTCAGAATGTCGTTTAGTTCTGCCGAGGCTTTAATGCTTGGAAGATTTCGGAGATACAATGCTTTAAACTTCTCCATCTCTTTTTTGCTTTTTACTACCTCTTCTTATAAGGCTTCACAACTAGCCTTCTTCTCTGATAACTACTGTTTCAGAGTGTCCTCTATTTTCTTTGCCTCTTCTAACTCCACTTTTAGCAGGGCAAAGTCTTCATCAAGTTTTTTACCATTCTTTTCAAACTGCATCAATAACTGTTTGTTTTTTCTCTTCTTAAGTCTGAGTATGTCAATCTCTTCTAAAGCAATGATTAGTTCACCATCCATATCAACCACAACTTCTTCATAACTAACATCACTTCCTGTGATGTTATTATCATAATCCTCTTTGGCCATACGCATAAACTCATTAACATTATCTTCAGAGGAAGAGTCAATATCTGTGTCTTCTGAAGAGTCATCATTGTTTACACATAAACTTTTCTTTTTACCAAATCTCTTGGATTTGTACTTCTGTTCACCTTTAGAGTTATGGTCCTTCTTCTTGTGTGGACACTTAGATGCACCCACTAGAAGGAAGCACCAACTTCCTGAATGTTCTAGCACCAACTGGATGGAAGCACCAACTTCTAGTCACACAGGCACCAACCTGTATAACATAGAACAATGGTTCTCCCTTGCAACTAGATGGAAGCTAAAACTCCCTCTGTTCAAGCACTCACTTGAAACTTTGAGGAAAACAATCCTCCCTAGCACCACCCTACCACCCTGAGATAAATCTTTACTTGACTAAGACCTTACAACAATACAAACATTTCAATGCTTACCACTTCTTCTCTATTCTGCAATTTTGCTCTGCTTCTATCTGTTCATGCTTGGCTCCACTTATTGTCTCTCTCCATTTTTTCTTCCTTTGTTCTTCTCATGCTCTTTGGTTCTCGTACAATCTTCTGTTTTCACCATTTCTGCTCTGTCCAGCTTATGTTCTTTATCTCTGCATATTTTCTTCTCTGTTCTTGCTATCTCCTTGATCACATACAATTCAAGTTATTTTACAGAGAAACAACAACCTTCCTCTGTCATGACATCTTTCTTTTATTCATTCCCTCATCATCCGTTACTCTCCGAATCTCTAACACCCATGTTGGGAATCTCAGAATGCTCAAGAGCCATGATTCCAACATCCCAGAACAATGATCCAGTGAGTTTAACTGAATCGTAACTGATCAAGAAATCACGAGATGAAACAACAACCCTTCGATCATATTCCGTTTGATCAACGCCGTTGGATTATACATGCAGATGCTTTTTGAATTTTCAATGCGTAACCTTTGATGTGGAGCCTAGAAGCGCTAGCTCCTTCCTCAATATTCTGCTGATGTGAACTTAGGCGATGCTCTCATGTGACCATGTGATTGTGGGCGTGACCAAATGTGGTTTGAGGGAAATCCACTTTTCACCCCACAATTCACCATAGAGCTCCACGTATGCCTTTGGAAATACCGTGGTTTTGATTGTGGCCCGCTCATGAAAAATTAAGACCCGAGCATGTTTTGACCCTACAATGTGATGGGACCGTCGATCTCATGATCTTGACGGTGCTCCTGAAATGACAGTTCATATCTGTCTTGTCAAGTTCTGTGGATCATATCTAACCTTCCTAGATCAACGACTGTGACTTACTTCGTGATCAGAGCTTTGGGAGTTTCAAATATCAAACCCTGCTTTTCTCCGTACACCAATCTTCCGGAGTCAATGATCTGTAGACACCTGTCCTTCTCAATCAAGACTCTGCCTCCACTTTGGGAATTTGACCTTTCAACTAGATCAATGGTTCTGTGACCGCTTTCTCGATCAATGGTCGAGATCTCCTTCGGGTCTCCGAACTTTTGAAATCTCAAATATCAAACTGACGCTCTGGATCAGACGACCCAGATTCACTTTGAGCGATTTGACGCTTGAGATCTTCTTCGGACGTTATGACGACTAAGATTTACTTCGGATGATCCGACAACTGAGATTTTGTTTTGGTTCTCTGGCTCTCCGGACTTCAGGGATTTCAAATCTCAAACTGACACTCTCGATCAGACGAGCCAGATTCACTTCGGACGATCTGATGCATGAGATCTTCTTCAGACGATCTAACGACTAATATTTACTTCGGATGATCCTACGACTGAGATTTTGTTTCGGCTCTTCGACTCTCCGGATTTCGGGGATTTCAAATCTCAAACTGATGCTCTAGATCAGATGGCCTAGATTCGTTTCGGATGATCTGACGCTTGATATATTCTTGGGACGATCTGATGACTGAGATCTACTTTGGATGATCTGACAATCGAGAATTTATTTCATCTCTCCGGGTCTCCGGGCTTCAGGGATTTTAGATCTCAACTTGAAATTATTGAAGTGAGATTTTTTCGAAGAGTAACATCCTCATAACTTTAGAATCATAACAAATGATTTTCATTTAATCAAGATCTTAGATCAATGGCTCGATCTATTTGCGGTGCAACTATACCTTGGATTAAATCCAACGACTCTCCGTCTTTTCTTATCCTATCTTTCCTTTTAGTTCGATCCGACGACTGATGGAAATTCGGGTGATCGAGATCTCAGATCTTAGCCCTTGATTATCCTATCCTTTCACTTAAGGTGATCCGATAGCTGACGGGTATTCAAATAATCAAATTCTTAACTATTTTGCCCCGCTTATCTTATCCTTCCACTTAAAGTGATCTAACGGTTGTGAAGACACTCGAAGCAGATCACCGATCAAGGATGGTTGCATAACCACAACTTGTGAGTGATTTAACTCGTCACCAAAACTTCGCAATTTGATGTTGTGCGCTATTGGTGAGTCAACCACAATCATCAATCTTCGAGGCTATAAGATCTGACAGTCCTGACTAATTGCGGGATTGGAAATAACACGATATTTAATTCTCCTTTCGATCTCCACAATCTATCCCTACCGTTGATCTAGAGATTGTGCATCCGACAGTCACGACTTAATACGACTTAATATGATCATTTGTTAGATCAACGACAATCGTCGATATTTGGGTTGATGAGATCTGACGATCTAGACCAATTGCGGGATTAGAGTTAGCAAGTTGTTTAATTCTTCTTTCGCTCTCCGCAATTCATCCCTGTCATTGATCTAGCTTGTAGATTTGAAGGTCACGATCCTCCAACGCTCCTCAAGCCCATAGTCACTCATATGAACAACGTCCTTAATATTAGATGATCAACACAGTCAATTTCTTGATCGAAAGACTGCTAAGGCTTCTCACCCTGAGATTATGCTTTTCCTGTTTTCCATCGTCGCTGCCGTTCTTTCCATTAATGACAAGCAAACTCTTCCTCTAAAACATGCCAACAATCTCCCCCTTTGGCATTGATGGCAACCTTGAAAGGCTGCACTATTCTGATTAGACCTCCAACTGTAGCATCCAGACCAACCTTTTGTCCCCCTTTGACATCAATGTCAAAGAAAACATGCTCCCCTTGAGCTGTTGCAGTACTTTTTGGAGGTATTAGAGATTCAACCAACACATACTCCCCTTGACAGACATGCTATTTTAACTTGATAACAGGTTCATGCCCAACTTCTGGCGTAGATACTCAAACTGATCTTTTGCAAGCGGTTTATTGAAGATATCAACTATCATCTCTGTGGAAGGAATATAATTCAGCTGAACAACTCTGTTTGTAACATGCTATTTGAGAAAATGATACTTTATTGGTATATGCTTCGTTTTTGAATGTAGAACAGTATTCTTGGAGACACTAATGGCACTGGTGTTATCACAGTGAAGTGGAATTGGATCAACATAGGTTATCTTCAAATCTACAAGAGTTTGTATCATCCATAAGATCTGAGTGCAACAAGTAGCAACAACAATGTACTCTGCCTCTATAGTTGATAATAAAATAGATCCTTGTTTCTTACTAAGCCATGCTACTAACAAATCACCTAAGAAGAATGCACCTCCACTAGTGCTCTTTCTCTCATCCAAACAATTTTCCCAATGAACATCTGAACATGTAGTTAATTGAAAATTTTGATTTCTAGGATACCAAAGACCATAAGTCATTGTACCCTTCAAATATTTGAATATCCTCTTGAAAACAACTAAATGACTTTGTTTAGGAGAAGACTGATAACGACCTACCATTCCAGTAGATTGCATTATATCATAACGTGATGTTGTGATGTACAAAATACTGCCTATCATTCATCGATATGTTCTTTGATCAACATCAGGTGAAATATCATCTTTACTGAGCTTGCAAACAACCACCATAGGTGTAGAATCTTCCATCTGAAACCTCTTTAACATCTTTTTCAAATACTTTTCTTGAGAGATAAATATCCCTGTAGAACTCTGACTGATTCGTAAACCAAGAAAATATGACAATTCTCCTATCATGGACATCTCAAACTCAATCTTCATTGAATTAGCAAAACACTAAATTGAAGGGTCATTAGTGCATCCAAAAATAATGTCATCTACATAAACCAAAACAACTAATAAATCATCACCTTCAGACTTAATGTATAGATTACCGTCAACAATACCTTTCTTGAGCCCTTTGTCCTGTAAAAAATTATCCAGTCTATAATACTAGGGTCATGGTGCATGTTTCAGTCCATATAATGCCTTTTTCAACTTACAGACATAGTCAGGATTATCTATCAGTGGAAATCCTTCAGGTTTCTCCACATATACATCTTTTTCTAGATCTGCATTAAGAAATGATGACTTAACATCCATCTGATATAATTTAAAGTTATTATGACATGCATAGGTAAGAAATGTTCTGATGGCTTCCAATCTTGCCACTGGTGCAAAGGTTTCATCAAAATCCCGTCCTTCAACTTGTGCATACCCCTTATAGACCAATCTGACTTTATTCCTAACAATTTGTCCTTGTTCATTCATTTTGTTCTTAAACACCCATTTGGAGCCAATTACATTCTTATCTGCAGGTCTAGGAACAAGCTACCAAGTATTGTTCATCTCAATCTGATTCAGTTCCTCATTCATTGATTTTAACCAATTTACATATTTACTAGCTTCATTAAAGTTCTTGGGTTCCACCATGGATATGAAGGCTATATGTGATTGCTCAGTGTATTTGATTATCCTTCTCCTGGTTTGTACACCTTTGTCTTTTACACCAATTATCTGACTTGCAGGATGATTCTTTTGAGTAATTCTAGAGGGAGAATTTGATGTTGTTTGCTGATTTGAGTCTGCCTGAGTATTTGTATCTTCATCTGACTTAGAGTCTTCTCTTTCTGATTCTTGGATGTGTTCATCTTCAAATTCAACTATATCCCCTGTTGTTGATTCAACACTGCTTACATCTCGTACCGAGATTTCTTCATCAAATTTTATGTCAATACAATCAATCAATTTATGTAGCCTCTTATTATAACATCTATATCCTTTACTATTTGTAGGATACCCTAAGAAGATACCTTCATCAGCCTTGTCATCATATTTTCCCAGATTTTCATCATTATTCTTGATATAACACTTACTCCCAAAGACTTTAAAATGCTTGATTGAAGTAGGTCTTCCAAACCATAGTTCATAAGGAGTCTTGTCACTTTGTGGCCCGAGATGATATTTGTTAAGAATATGTACATCTGTATGAATTGCTTCTACCCAATATGTCTGAGCAATATTCTTTGCATTCATCATTGATATTGCCATCTGCTGAACTGATCTATTCTGCCTCTCAACTACTCCATTTTGTTGTGGAGTCCTTGGAATAGTATACTCTCTTTTGATCCCATGTTTATCACAAAAATATTTGAAGTCTCCTGAACTAAACTCTCCTCGTCTATCAGACCTTACTACCTTCAATCTTTTTCCCATTTGATTCTCAGTCAGAGCCTTAAACACTTTGAATTTTTCAAATGCTTCATATTTTTCTTTCAGAAAGGCAACCATGTAAGTCTAGAATAATCATCAATAATCAACATGAAATATTTTTCTTTTCCTATACCTTCCTTCCTTGATAGTCCACATAAATCCATATGCACTAACTGAAGAGGTTTCTCTGTTGATACAAAGTTCTTAGATTTAAACTGTGTCCGAGTGAGCTTTCCTATTTGGCAAGGTTTGCATACAAAATCATATGGCTTTGATATTTTTGGAAGTTCTTTTACTGCCCCACTATTTCTAAGTTTGATTAGATGATCAAAATTTAGGTGTCCAAGTCTCCTATGCCATAACCAACTTTCATCATACTTTCTTAAGTAACATTCTTCTTTTCCTTCTTTCAAAACATAGACATTGTTTTCTGTTCTTATGCCTTTTGCAATCAACTGTCCTGAATTCACATATTGTTTTTCACAATCTTTAGAAGTGAAAACAAATTTACATCCTCTATCACAAACTTGACCGACACTAAGAAATTATGTTTCATACCATCTACAAACAACACATCTTGAGCTTTCCCTTTTCCATTACTTAGATTTACCATTCCTTTACCTTTGATTTTTCTTGGTGCGTCATTTCCAAAGGTTACATTTCCTGATTTGCTTTCACTTAGAGACATAAAGTTACTTTTGTCTCCAGTCATGTGTTTGGAACATCCACTATCAATATGCCAAGGGTTATTTTTTCTTTGAGCTGAAAGTACTAGACCACAATTTTCAGTATCTATGTTTTTCAATGTGTTGGCATTTCTAGCTAAGGGTTTTATCCTTGGATCTGCTTTGTAATTCTTCAGATGGCAATTTGCATCTTTGTGGCTGAAGTTATGACAATTATAACATTTGAGATCATTGTTAAATAGGTCAAAGTGATTGGTGAAACTTTGTCTACTCATTGGCTGTTTAGATCTATGTTGCAAAGATTGTTTATTTCTTGATCTCCTCAGTTTCAAGTCTCTAAACTTAATTTGACAATTTGCAATCTTATGACCAAAATTAGAGCAGTAAAAACAATAACCATGGAAGAAATTTTGGTAACTGAAGGATGGCCTTGTTCTTGGCATTTGTTGCTCCATCTTCTGATATCTTTTTTTTTGACCAAGGATCATCTTGTCTTTATTAGCTTTTGGTGGCAGAGTACTCACATGGTCTGATTGTATGCTGACTTTGAACTTGATCATCCTGACTGGCTCTTTGCTTTCTATATGTTTGCTGCTTGAACCACTTACATAGCCTAAACCAATATTCAACAAAGGAGATCTCTATTTTCTCAGAATGTCGTTTAGTTTTGCTGAGGCTTTAATGCTTGAAAGATTTTGGAGATACATTCATTTAAACTTCTCCATCTCTTTTCTTCTTTTTACTACCTCTTCTTACAAGGATTCACATCTAGCCTTCTTCTCCGATAACTATTTTTTTTGAGTGTCCTCTATTTTCTTTGCCTCTTCTAACTCCAGTTTTATCAGGGCAAAGTCTTCCTCAAGTTTTTTACCATTCTTTTCAAACTGCATCAACAACTATTTTTGTTTTCTCTTCTTAAGTCTGAGTCTACCAATCTCTTCTAAAGCACTGATTAGTTCACATTCCATATCAACCACATATTATTCATTATCAACATCACTTCCAGTGCTGTTATTATCATAATCCTCTTTGGCCATAAGCATAAAGTCATTAACCTTATCTTCACTGGAAGAGACACTATCTATGTCTTCTAAAGAGTCATCATTGTTTACACATAAACATTTCTTTTTACCAAATCTCTTGGATTTGTACTTCTCTTCACCTTCATATTTTTGTTCCTTCTTCTTGTGTGGAAACTTAGATGAAAAATGACCTATCTTTCCACAGTTAAAACATTTTAAGGGAAACTTACCTTGGTATTTGCCTGATCCTTTCTTTAGTCTTCTCACAAATTTTTCTTCAATGTCATCAGGCTCATAATCCTCATTCTTATATGCTTTAAATGATGCTTTTCTAGAGGTGGGTTTATCTTTACTAATCCTCATTTCATAAGCAGTTAGACTTCCTAGAAGTTGATCAATAGACAAAATCTTAAGATCATTCAGTTTTTCTATTGCATAAATTTTTGGATTAAATCTATTAGGTAGAGATCTTAAAATCTTCTAAACTAAAAATGCGTCTTCAATATTCTCACCAAGACCCTTCATGGAATTCACAATATCCTCAACTCTTAAGAAATATTTATTAACTGTTTCATCCTCATTCATCTTTAGTTTTTCAAATTTCAATCCATATGTCTGAAGTTTGGAATCTTTTACTTTGTCATTTCCTTCATAACTGCTAATGAGTTTATCCCACATCCCTTTGGCAGAATCAAGATGCATTACCTTTACAAATTCAGCTTCAGCAAGCCCACTCAAGATAACATTCATTTCCTTTGCATTGAAGCTAAATTCTAACTTATCATCTTTGAAAGCTAGCACAACAGGTTTTATATATCCAGTCTCTACAACATCTCAAACATCAACACCTAAGGCCATAATGTATGTTCTCATTCTAACCTTCCAGAAACCAAAATTTGTTCCATCAAACATAGGATTCTTATTGGTTGAAGTTCCTTCATGACATGTCATGTTTAAGCTTAATGATGATCTACCTTTAGGTAAAAAGAACCTTCTCTAATACCAATTTTTGGAATTACTAAGACAACTGAGAGGGGGGGGGGTGAATAAGTTGTTATTGTGCTTAAACATTTTTATGCCTATTAAGATATTATTAACCTTCTCCAAGTGATCATCAATATTATGCAAGACATGAACAACAAAAATAACAAACATCAATCACACATATGATATACATAGAGACATATATTCACGAGGAAACCCATAAAGGGAGAAAACCTCTTCTTCTTTGAATGATATGTAGTCTTTAAGTTTTGTACATCATCTTTCTTTGAGAACCAACTCAAAATGAGGCTACAACCTCTTCTTTAACAAGCTGCAACTTGTTGAGAGCACCAAATCTCTGGTTTCTCTAGCACCCACTAGAAGGAAGCACCAACTTCCTGAATGTTCTAGCACCAACTGGATGGAATCACCAACTTCTAGTCACATAGGCACCAACCTGTATAATAGAGAACAATGGTTCTCCCTTGCACCACCCTACCACCCTGGTTTTTCTAGTTGCAACTAGATGGAAGATACAACTCCCTGTGTTCAAGAACCCACTTGAAACTCTGAGGACAACAATCCTCCCTACCACCACCCTACCACCCTGAGATAAATATTTACTTGACTAAGACCTTACAACAATGCATACATTTCAATGCTTACCATTTCTTCTCTATTATGCAATTTTTCTCTGCTTTTGTCTGTTCATTCTTGGCTCCACTTGTTGTCTCTCTCCATTTTCTCTTCCTCTGTTCTTCTCATGCTCTTTGGTTCTCATACAATCTTCTATTTTCACCATTTCTACTCTGTCCAACTTATGTTCTTCATCTCTACATATTTTCTTCTCTGTTCCTGCTATCTCCTTGATCACATACAATTCAACTTATTTTACAGAGAAACAACAACCTTTCTCTGTCATGACATCTTTCTTTTATTCATGCCCTCATCATCCGTTCCTTTTCGAATCTCCAATGCCCATGTTGGGAATCTCATAATGCTCAAGAGCCATGATTCCAACATCCCAAAACAATGATTCAGTTAGTTTAACTGAATCGTTACTGATCAACAAATCACGAGATGAAACAACAACCCTTCAATTAGATTCAGTTTGATCAACGCCGTTGAATTATAAACACAAATGCTTTTTGAATTTTCAATGCGTAACCTCCGATGTGGAGCCTAGCAGCGCTAGCTCCTTCCTCAATCTTCCATTGATGTGACCTTGGGTGATGCTCTCATGTGACCACGTGATTGTGGGCGCAACCAAAGGTGGTTTGAGGGAAATTCGCTTTTCGCCCCGTAATTCACTATAGAGCTCGATGTATGCCTTTGGCGATACCGTGGTTTTGATTGCGGCCCACTGACAAAAAATTAAGACCCAATCATGTTCTTACCTCGCAATGCGACAAGACCGTCAATCTCACGATCTTAACGGTGCTCCTGAACTAACAGTTCAGATCTGTCTTGTCAAGTTCTACGGATCAGATCTAACCTTCCTAAATCAACGACTGTGATTTACTTCATGATCCGGGCTTCGTGAGTTTCAAATCTCAAACCCTTCTTTTCTCCGTATGCCAATATTTCAGAGTCGATGATCTGCAGACACTTGTCCTTCTTAATCGATGACTCCACCTCTACTTCGGGAATTTGACCTTTCAACCAGATCAACGATTGTGCGTCCCCTTTCTCGATCAAGGGTCGAGATCTCCTTCAGGTCTCCGAACTTTTGAAATCTCAAATCTCAAACTAATGCTCTAGATCAGACTGCCCAGATTTACTTCGGACGATCTGATGCTTGAGATCTTCTTCGGACAATATGACGACTGAGATTTACTTTGAATGATCCGACGACTGAGATTTTTTTTGGTTCTCCATCTCTCTGGACTTCGGGGATTTCAAATCTCAAATTGACGCTCTGGATCAGACTACCCAGATTCACTTTAGACGATCTGACGCTTGAGATCTTCTTCGAATGATTTGACAACTGAGATTTACTTCGGATGATCCGATGACTGATATTTTTTTTTGGTTATCTGGCTCTCCGGACTTCGGGGATTTCAAATCTCAAACTGACGCTCTGGATCAAACGACCCAGATTCACTTCAGACGATATGACACTTGAGATATTCTTCGGATGATCAAATGACTGAGATATACTTTGGATGATTCGACGGTTGAGAATTTATTTCGGCTCTCTGGGTCTCCAGTCTTTGGGGATTTCAAATATCAACTTGAAATTATTGACGTGAGATTTTTCCGAAGCGTAAACTCCTCATAACTTTAGACCCGAAACGAATGATGTTCGTTTGATCAAGATCTTAGATCAACAACTCGATCTGTCTGTGATGCAACTTTGCCTTGGATTAAATCCAACAACTCTCTGTCTTTTCTTATCCCATCTTTCCTTTTAGTTCGATCCGATGACTGACATAAATTTGGGTGATCGAGATCTCAGATCTCATCCCTTTCTTATCCTATCCTTCGACTTAAGGTGATCCGAGGGCCGATGAGTATTCAGATAATTGAATTCTCAACTGTTTCCCCCCCCTTATATTATCCTTCCACTTAAAGTGATCCAACAATTGTGAAGATACTCGAAGCAAATCAATGATCAAGGATGGTTGCAGAACCACAACTTGCGATGATTTAACTCGTCACCAAAACTCCGCAGTTTGAAGTTGTGCACTGTTGGTGAGTTAACCACAATCGTTGATCTTCGAGGCTATAAGATTTGATGGTCCTGACTAATTGAGGGATTGGAAATAGCACGATATTTAATTCTCCTTTCGATCTCCGTAATCTATCTCTGTCGTTGATTTGGCGGTTGCGCATCCGACTGTTACGAATTAATCCAATTTAATATGATTGTTTGTTAGATCAACCACAATCGTCGATATTTGGGTTGATGAGATTTGACGATCTAGACCAATCGCGGGATTAGAACTAGCGACTTGTTTAATTCTTCTTTCGCTCTTAGCAATTCATCCCTGTCGTTGACCTGGCTTGCAGATCCGACGGTCACGATTCTCCAACAGTCCTCAAGCCCACGGTCAGTCATATGACTGACGCCCATAATATTAGATGATCAATACGATCAATTTCTTGATCGGACGGGTACTAAGGCTTCTCACCCTGAGCTTACGCTTTTCCTGTTTGCCATCGTTGTTGTTGTTCTTGCCATCAATGACAAGCACACTCTTCCTGGAAAACATGCCAACATATAATCACACTCAATATAGACAAATGACATGAATTTAAATATGAGATAAAGGTATGCATTCTAAGTATGAAAATAACTCTCACATTTTAACAACAATACAAATAAATACATACCAATAATTCATTCAGTAAATAGTTACCAAAAGGTTTTCAACATGCATACTCATATTTTAATTTGTTATCTTTTCCATTAGATTCAATCAAGAATGACATAATAATTCCTCAAAGTTTCTAACAATAGTGCATAAATAGAAGAATATAAACATTCATTCATTAATAAATCTAAGAGAGGAAATGACATGAAAAATCTGTATTTCATTAACTCTGAATAGTAGTACCAAAATAATTGAAACACAATGTTGGTATCTCCTCTTCCAAGTCTTCCAATAACAAAATTTTGGATTTTACAATAATGTACATAGCCAATTTTCCCAGAGTTTCCAACCCCTTGGTTTTGCTACATAATTACAATAAATAAAAGAAAAAAAATGCTAAATATTAGAAGTGTTTCCATAATTTGATCAGACTAATAGGTGTTGGAAGGTTTACAGTTGGGAGTAAGCTTGTCATTGATGGCAAGAACAACGATGGTAAAGATCAGTGATGACAAAGATCAGCGATGGAAAAGATCAATGATGACAAAGATCATGGATGGAAAGATCAGAGTAAGCGGAACAAAGTAAGCTCGGGAGGAGAAGTAGAATTTCTGATCATTGGATCCCATTTACAATTCCCAATGACCGTCAGATCAAGTGTTGATCGGGACTGTTGATCCAAGACTCCATTTCGGAGTTTCGCAACTCGCAACTTGGAGAGGCAAGAAATATAACCATTGAAATCGCGATATGCGAAATCACGATTTAATCGCAACCGTAGATTCATCGAGATCGTGGACCGTTTATTTAAGCTTCATTTCGGAGTTTCACCTATCGCAACTTGGAGTGACAAGGATCTCCATCGAAGGAATCGTGAGATGAAAATTTACGATGAGATATGGACCGTAGAATCATCGAAATCATGGACCATTGATCTAAGCTCCATCTCGGAGCTTCACGTATCACGACTTGGAGTGACAAGAACCCATATCTAAGGAACCACGAGATGCGAGATCGCGAAAATATCTGGACCGTTGATTCATCGAGATTGTGGACCATCGATCAGGGTCGATGAAGACCATAAGTTCGCAGCGCCTTATAGCGCAGCCTGTGGTCACCGCGTGTGGTCACGTGGAGGAAGGACCTAGTGCAGATAATATCCACCTCAGAATTTCGGGGATCGCGTCTGGGAGTGTCAAAAAACGGGATCATACGAATGCCGAAATACCAAAAAGGTGAAATATCGCTATAACCGGTGGTCACTGCCTGTGGTCACGTAGAGGAGGGAGCTAGAGTAGCCAAGCTCCTTTTCAGAGCTCCCAACATGAAGAGTCAAGATGCCTCATCGCAGAATCTCCAAATTGTGAAAGTGCGAAATGCATAAATCATAGCTAATCCAACATTGCAGATGAAATTAAAGGAGATTGGAGGGCTATTGTTGCACGTCACATTGTAACTGCCAGAACCACTGATCGTGTCTGCCAGAGGACTTGAAGACACTTTGGGGTGATTGACAGAGGAGATGAAGAGTTTCTGGGAGTCTTCAAGAGGGATGAAGATGCTCGTGGAGGTGATTGACAACTGGATGAGCATTGAAGATTGTAACTGGAACAAAGAAGGCGAGCTCGACTGTCACAGAGAAGACGAAGAGTCTCAACTGCCAGAGAGGCTGAGGAATCTCAGCATAACATACAGTGATGCTGAACGAGTGGAAAAATGGCCAGAGAAGTTGAAGAGTCACGATGATGATCAGACAAAGCACTCAAGTTGTGGAGGATATCGACGCGGTGTGAGTATGCAGAGGTATTGTGTGCATTGCATGCACAAGGTGCACAAAAGCTATAAATACACAGTATAGAGAAGAGATGTGGTTGCTGTTGTTGTGGGGAGTGTTGTGGATGTTGTTGAAGGTGATTCATGCATGGAGAAGGATCAGAGTGCAACAGCTGAAAAGAACAGAAGAAGAATTGTGCAGTGAATGGACATGGCGCACAAAGCATAAAAGAAGAAGAAAATAATGGGCAGCAGATGCATGTTGGAAGACAACGAGGAAGTCTGAGTAGCAAAATCTGCAGAACAGTGATGAGACTGGTAAGCTGTTATTGAACACTATATCACTGTAATAGGTTTTAGTATTTCATATTCAGAAACCAGGGAGGTTGGGAGGTGCTAGGGAGGACTGGTGTCCTCAGAGGTTCAAGTGGGGGCTTGAACACAGGGAGTTGGAGCTTCCTTCTAGTTGGTGCTAGAAGAAACCATGGAGTTGGTGCTTCCTTCTAGTTGTTGCTAGAGAAACTAGGGAGTTGGTTCTTCCTTCTAGTTGGTGCTAGAGAAACCAGGGAGTTGGTGCTTCCTTCTAGTGGGTGCTAGAGAAAAACAGAGAGTTGGTGCTCTCAGCAAGTTGCAACTTGCAAAACAGAGGTTGTAGCTTCACAATGAGTTGTTGCTCAAATGTATGATAATGTAGATAATGTAAATAATACTTATCATATAAAGAAGAAGAGGTTTTTACCCTGTATGGGTTTCCTTGGGAAATATCTGTCTCTGTGTTTCTCATATATGTGAGTGATGCTGAATGTGCCATTGTTCATTTCCCTACATTATTGTTATCATCATTGAGTGCCTTGTAAATATTTTAAAAGAAGCATAATTGTTTAAGCACGGGAACAACTGATTCACCCCCCCTCTTAGTTGTTCAACAATTGGTATCAGAGCCAGCCCCTTTTATCTAAGGGTAGATCCTAGAGCTTAAACATGTCAAGCCATGAAGGAAATTCAACCAATAAGGCCCCTCTGTTCAATGGAACAAACTTTGCCTCCTGGAAAGTTAGAATGTGAACCTACATAATGTCGTTAGGTGCAGATGTCTGGGATGTGGTAGATACTGGTTATGTAAAGCCAATTGTGCTAGTTAATAAGGATGACAAACTAGAATTTAGCTTCAACGCTAAGGCTATGAATGCTATCTTGAGTGGGCTTGCAGAAGCATAATTCGTAAAAGTTATGCACCTAGGAACTACCAAAGAAATGTGGGACAAACTCATTAGCAGCTATGAGGGTAATGAGAAAGTAAAGGATGCAAAGCTTCAAACCTACAGAATACAGTTTGAACAACTGAAGATGAAGGAAGATGAAACTGTTGGAAAATACTTTTTAAGAGTAGAATAAATGGTAAATGCAATGAAGGCACTTGGTGAAACGATTGATGAACCTTCTTTAGTTCAGAAAATCTTGAGATCTCTCCCAGATAGGTTCAACCCGAAGGTCTCTACTATAGAATAACTTAATGATCTAAAAACCTTGGGGTTTGATCAACTGCTAGGAACATTGACTGCATATGAAATGAGAATAGTTAAAGATAAACCTACCTCCAAAGAAGCATCATTTAAAGCAGACAAGAATGAGGATTCTGAGCC
>ML850750.1:0-16354 GCA_009831015.1 Picea engelmannii
CCGAATCCTTTGAACAGTCCTTTCCAGAAATTTGAAGTGAATTTTGGGTCTCTATTAGACACAATGGTCTTAGGAATTCCATGCAAGCGTGCAACTTCTTTTAGGAAAATGTCAGCAACATCTGCTGCTCTGTGGGTGGTTTTTAGTGGAATAAAATGGGTAGATTTAGTAAGCTTGTCCACCACCACCATGATTGACTCACACTGCTTGCTTGTTCTGGGAAATCCTGTGATAAAATCCATTGTTACCACGTCCCATTTCCATTCAGGAATAGGTAAAGGCTGCAACAACCCTGTTGGGTGCATGTTCTCAGCCTTAACCTTTTGGCACTCCATACATCTGGCGATGTATTTAACGATTTCTTTCTTCAAACCCGGCCAAAAATAATGGCTTTTGACTGCTGCCACAGTCTTTTGATATCCAGGATGTCCAACATAAGCCACATTATGCATCTCCTTTAGTATTTCCATCTTCAATTCCCAGACATTGGGTACATACACTCTGTGTTTATACAGAAGTAAACCATTAGTTCCCAAGGTGTAACTTTCCTTGGTCTGTGGTCTCTCACGCTACTGTAGCTTTGCTACAAGATTTTTGTACTACAAATCAACATTTGCAGCTTCCAAAATTCTGTCTTTCATCTCAGTCGTACATGCTAATGGCTGTAGCATGTAATTCGTGCACTTTTCTGCTGAGTGCATCAGCCACCTTATTTTCTTTCCCTTTGATATGCTTGATATCAAAGTTATATTCGCACATAAACTCCAACCATCTAATTTTTCTGGCATTTAAGGTCGGTTGATCAAATAAATACTTCACACCATTATGGTCTGTTCTCAACTCGAATATCTTTCCCATGAGGTAATGTCTCCATTTCCTCAAGGCATAATTCTTCTCATGTTCCTTCAACTTTCGATATTCATAACAAACTACAAATCCCTCTTGGCTGAGAACTCCTCCCAGCCCCTCCTTACATGCATTTGTGCAAACTACGTAATCCTTGCTTGGATCTGTAATCTTCAGGATTGGAGCACTAGTTAACAACTGCTTCAATCACTAGAAGCTGTTCTCACATTCTTCAGTCCACTGGAACTTCTTCCCCTTCCTTTGCAAGGAAGTGATAGAATGGGATATCCTTGAGAATCCGGCTATAAACCTCCTATAGTAGCCTGCCAGACCCATAAAAGATCTAACTTCTGCCACATTCCTTGGTGAAGATTAATGCTTCCTAAATACTAGTGCCCATGTTTGCTGAGCTCTCTTAAGAGTTTCCATTGGATAGATACATATTAGAATCTTTCTCATATCTTTATGACATTTTTTTATATATTGTGGCATGCAATGAATATGTATGAAAAGCCAAAACTTAAGACATTTTAAATTCTACGTTGTTTCTTTACTACCTTTATTTAGTAGTTGTAGGGATTGGCATTTTTTTACTACCTTCATTTGGTATTTGTTGGGATTGACATGATATGAAGCCAAATTTTCTTACACCATTGGTTTTATTTAAGTATTTTTAATAGGCCAAGCTTAGGGCTCAAAAGAAACATTGTGCTTATCATGTACCCATGTATTCACCATGGTTTGGGAGGTCTCCAGTGTGCTTACAATTTTTTGATTGTTTAATTTCACCTTCTTAAGATTTCACTCATAATGATATAATTCTCTCTCTAAATATCATTTTTGTAAGGGATGTTGAATAGTAAAATACCCGTTATTTTTCCTCTACATGACCTAGAGAAAAAGAATCCATATGAATCCATACTAGTACTAAAGTTTGTATTATGTGTTTTTCTAGCAGTGTTAAAGTCTCCAATTTTCTCAATTTTTGGATATTAAGATCTCATTCCCCTCCTCTATTGGTAAAGAAGCTTTGCTCCCGACCCTCTTATGTTGGGAAGGTGACTTCTCTCATTTATTTCCTTTATCAGGAAAACTACTTCACTCCTTTTGACTTGAAGAAATTGTTTACCCTTGTTGATGCATGCCTTTGGGTGCAATACATATGATTTGGTTTATGCGTACTAACATACTACTTCACTCCTTTTGACTTGAAGAAATTGTTTACCCTTGTTGATACATACCTTTGGGTGCAATACATATGATTTGGTTTATGTATACTAGCATGTATTTCAGACTTGGGAAGGGGATTAAAAATGTTGATTGCCATTTTTTAGCATTGTCATTTTCCAAAAAAAAAAAAAAAAAATCCAGAATAATCCACTACAAGGAGAATGAGAATGCCTTGTAGTGGAGGTTTTTTGGAACCTCCTCTAAAAATTTATCCTTTATCTATTTATACAATAGAGGTTGAGAGGTGGGCGGTGACCGAAGGTTTTTTTCACAAGTAGTTTTATAGGTGAACCTATAAGGAACATAAAATAAACCTCGGTGTGCATATAAACAATGATGCCCTAATGAAAAATATTTTACAAGGATTGAACGGTCAATCGAAGGGTCTGTGGCTAGGGTTTGCCTGGCCGCAAACCCATCAATTTCACTTTCTCCTCTGCCTCCTCTGCGTGGTTCTCCTCCAACGAACTCCTCCTCCCTACAGACTACTACACCACGGTGTTATCTACTTTGTATGGCTCCATTCTTTCATGGATTTCCTGCGGGGAGACTTTCTATTTTCCTGTCGATCGTTCTTGGTGTGCGGATCAGGATTTCTCTGGATGGAGGTAGTGGTTCGTAGTCTCTTATGGTGTTGTATCTTCTTCACTCTAGTTATTTTGTTTTTCTCAGACCGCGTCTTATGCCCAGATCCATTCCCTTCAGTGGTGATGTGAGCAAAGTCTACTGTTGGAGCAAATCCATTATTGGTTATGGGCTGGAGCCATTTCTTTAGGGTGCATTTGCGGGCGTTTCGCCTGGTGTTTTTCCTTATGATATCTATATTCTCCCCCGAGAGGATTCCTATTCTGCAGGCATATGTTGTTTCTCCATCCCACCTCCCTCTCTGGTATCGGGTTCAATGTCAGGGTTTGATGCATTCCATGGGATTCATGTCCCTAGTTTCAAAGTTTGAAAGTCAAGATTCCGACTTTTTCCGGTTAGGGTTTAGAGCTTTTTGGACCCTCTCTTTTTCTTGAGAGGATCAGAGGCATCTTTGACCTAGTCCGTCCTGCTTTAGGGCTCTATTTGGAGGTATGCCATGTGCCAGCTCTCGGCCTGGGTCTCTTGGGGTTTCTCTATGTTGTTTTCTCTTCCTGTGGTGGTTCTTCCCTCGTGGGTGCATAGATCTAGTGTGGGTTCCTTATTCTTGGTTCTTTCCATTTTTATCAACTCTTGGTTTGCGGTTTTTTTCTTTAGTTTCATTGGTTTGTTCATGGTTTGATGTATTCTTAGATTCATTTCCTATTGGCAATTGTTGATGATTTTTTTCCTCATATCTGGCACGGGTTGTGCCAAATATTTGAGGGCCTATTATTTGGGTGTGCAGTGTGGTGAGGGATTTGAGTTCCTATGAGAGGGAGGTCTTATGAGAGGGCGTTTTGGTCTTACTATTTTTGGTCGAGGTCTTCATAGATGTTGTTTTTATCTGGTAGTGATGATGTCCATCCAACAACCAGGGTTTTGTTGGGATTGCATTTATGGGATTACTTCTCTCATGGGTTCTCTTGACCCAGTTTTTTCTAGACTATATGGGGTTTCTTCCGAGTCTATGTTTCTTTATTTACTTTACGCCTTACCAACCAAGTTTAGTGTCTCGATGAGATTTTTCTACCCAAGTTTGGGTTGTGCTTATGGAACCTATAGAATGTAATTTGGTTCTTTTTGGATGAATATAATTACACTTTTTTCTAAGGAAAAAAACAAAATAATGATTCCCCTATGCTTGACTTGTCAGAACTGTCACAATGGTGCCATTGAAGCATTGTTATAACAAACAATTAAGCACTCAATAAAGCACCTTGGTGCCATTGAACATTATGACTAGATGTGTCTCCCCTATTGTTAGGTACACAATGGTAGGGCAAATAAAATGAATTACCATATCAATTTTTATTATCACACTTCATCCTATACTTCCAAACTCTTAAGAAAACACCAGTTCTCACTCACATTCCAATGACAAGGACACCCTATTTGTAGTAGATTCCACACATTTCCAAATTTTTGAAATTACAATGAATTTTCATTTCCTCTCAATGGTGGAACCACACCTTATAGAGACATAAGAGTCTAGGTAAATTGTTTATGAGCTTTCTATTTTCATTTTCATCCGATTCAAATTTGAAATTGCTTGAGATTTGATTGTTTTTTCAATTTTCTTTTCCAATTTTGGGTGTTGCACTTGAATTCTTCAGCTCACCCTGAAGTAGTTCCACCTATGTGTTAATGCACAATAAATATATCCACCAATGTATATACTCTAACCGTATGCACCAATGTCATTCAAATAAAACCACCGCAATTAATTTTAAAAATAAACATAGCGGCGTGTCTTTTGCGATGCCTAGTTACTCATCGTTACAAAAGACAACACACCCTTAACCAACATGTTGGTGCTCTAGTAACACTAGAGTACTCATACACTTCATTTAACAAATCTCCCTACTAAACTTACATTTTGTAAAATTTAACACCATTTTAACTAAATGCACTGTGTTGTTAAAAAAATAACATCGAGAAAAATAATGAACCACCTTGCATAGTGAGGTGTCTCATTAGATGCCCTGTTTCTAGTGCTCGAATGAAACAACACACAATGTATTCATATTAATCCATCACACTGCTTAATTTTCAATAAAACTTTTGGGATATTTAGACAATAATTTATTATATCAATAATATAATAATAATTTGATTTAAGAATATAGTTTAGATAAATAATAAATTGATGTATGAGACTTTATTTTTTAATGAGATAATATATTCCTTAATTGGAATGATTAAATGTATTTAGACTAAAATGTCCTTGATTATAATATTTAGTAACATAAATTCATTTTAATTTCAAATTTATTAAGTATTTAAAAAGATTAATCTTGAAGACGTAAAGTACTTAAAAAAATACTTAATTTAAACAAATTTAAATTAAACAAGTTTACATAAATAGATAAATAAATATCTTATTTTATTAATTTTATATAAAATTTAAAATTAAACCAACCTTATACAAAATAAACAATATAATTTCTTCAAAATTAAATTGTAAAATATACATTAAATAAATTTAATATAAATCAAACTTTTCATTAATACAATGTTTATTTTTCAAAATTAAAAAAATTAAAATTAAACTAAAAACCATAAAATTGCTTTCAATTCTTTTTTTTATTTCTCATGCTTATTATATTTAAAGGTAAGGTAAGTTGGATGCTTAATACATCAAATCATCTTATATGTGAAAACTAGATACATTGACATCAAAGAGAATATTACGATCTAGTTTAAGAGTACAAAAGTAGAGCAAATAATTGGATTGAAAATTGATGTGAGTTTAGGTTTGTGACGATAACTTTAATAACAAGGGGATTTGTGTAGAAACAAGTTGTTACAAAGAAGGGAGATAGCAACAAGAATTATGATTCACGCCAATGAAGGTTCCGAGGGAAAAACATGTTTGTAGCTCAAATTTGCAAGATTTACTGCGATTCAAGCCAATGATGCTACAAAGAGAAAAACATGTTTGTAGCTCTAGTTTGCAATATTTGTGGCATGAGGCTAATACAAACCGATCAGGTCAAACAAGACTAGTTTAAGGAACCCAAAGCTACTTACATCGAATTATAGTTACCACACACAAGCACGACAAGCTTATTTTATTATAGGTATACTCTTCCAGTTCACAAGGTTGAGCCTACAGTATGACCCATTAGTATTGATAACCAATTTGGACTACAATTAGACATTCGAAGGAAAAAATATAGGTAAGGGGGCACAAAAATGCCAAATCACCGGAAGGCCCTTTCACATACCAATCCCTTCAAGCTTGAAACTAATCGTTCGAAGCTGAAATGAAATTGATCTTTAGAGACAAACTTATGAAACTTTGGTGCGTGATCTCAAATTGTTAAACGTACCATAATGTCATCGTCAAACCCCTATATACATTACTTATAATCTCTTCGCACTACATTACTTAGAATCTCTTCGCACCACATTACTTCGAATGCTTACATATTCCTATTTATTACGATTACCATACTGCTTGCGTCTTTACAGTGTATCTCCACTCACTTCGCACTTTGCACATTCTTGCACCTTGACTCTTATGATCATATTGAATAGACATTAATTTCAATCTATAAGCCACAATAAATAACCGTACAATGCAAGCAAGCGAAAAAATAATGAAATAATTCTCATCCAAGAAGCCAACGAGCTGAAAATAAATTCATGATTTCACTTGACACAAAGAATTAAATAACTTGGATCAAAAGCATACAAGGAGTAATAAATCCATCAAATAAATAATGAACATTCCAACATCCTTCAACTCATAAATACAATCATGAATTCATAATCATTCGAAAACAAAACCGGAATTCACCAAAAGAGAATGACTTTATGTACAAAACTATATTTATTACTTCAAAAAACCCCTGTGCTTGGGATTTTTGGTAGCTAGTGTATCTAGTGTAGGCCATGCTATCATTTAAACACATCGATAAGATACATCTCAGTGACACTTGAAATTACTTTATATAATGATCATTGAAGATAGTGCGAGATAAGATAGACGTGAGTGACAGTTGAAATTACTTTATATAACATGATTTATTTAACTCATGCCATGTGCATTCCATTACATGGAGTGGTATCCACTTGGTTTCCATGCTCACATGTAGTTTTATGGATTCTATGTGTGCATCCATCATGATAGAGTTTCAATCCCAGCTGGACCAAAGGATGTGATTTTGCAGTGGGTTGATTCAATTGCCATTGTAGTTTACTCTGAGGAAACAACACAGGCAACATAGACGTCATGGGAGCCATGAAAAAGGTTTTCATGGACCAAGGGTGTTTGACACTCCATACCTGGCTCTGGATAAAGGGAAAACCCAAGTAGTTTCTTGTGTTGCTCTATCCTTGGAGAGAGATGTGTTGTCCTTTGTTTGGCTATCTAGCCTAGGGTTTGCTTCCGGAGGAATTCTCGGTCAAGGTTAAGGTGCTCAGAGGGAGTCTTCGGCCTGTGGTTGGGTGACGAGGGTATCTTCAATGGTAAAATGAGCACACCATCTTTTATATACTAACAAAAGAAACATTCACTAGTCTTCAATTATCTTGAAATTGTCGCCCCAACACTCTGCCACTATGTTCGAATTCAATCTAAAATAACTCATCCAAATGTGTCCTCTCCCATAATACATATGATAGTATGCAGACTAGGTGGAATGATATTATTCCTGTACAGACTGGACTATTGGAATCTCCATTAATGGCTTATTAGTATTTCGGCAATGTTAATGAAGTACAGTGAACTACCCATCGAAGCGAAGGGGGAGAATGCGATAGCCAAATCAGTCCTTGAAGACTTATCCTTGTTGAGAGAGAGAGAGAGAACTGGGCCAACTACAAGACAAGATAGTTTTTGGATGGAAATCCAAGGAGGCAATCCAACAAAGTCCCCTCACCTATCAACAAGAGAAGAGTTTTTGTCCACATGATTTTTATGGAATCCTATTTTGATGTTAGACTCGTCTGCCTTCAATATTGGGTTGATGAGGTCTTTATCTCACAAACTTGTGAACTTATGAAAGGTTTGTTGGTTGGAAGTCTCGGGTCTAATCAACTACAGGATTTTGTCTATGAATATAGAGTACAAATTGGTGGTTGTCCTTAAATTTGGAAGAGACATATATAGATGGACAAAGATGCCAATTAGTTATTTACTTAAAACTCCAGACAAAAAAACAATTGAAAGGAGTCAGTTGTTAGCGTCAAACCCACAATCAAGAAACTTTATATATGAATATGTTGATTATTATGATGACTATTAATGGCTACAACTAGTTGTAGGGAATTTCAAAGTGAGAGGAGATGGGAAGAAGTGGATTTCATGCACTTTCCTTATTGTCGACGAGCTCCATGGGAAGAACAAGCACCAACTCGATTCAATGATGTGTGCCCATGATTAGGAGATGAGTATACTAATGGAGTCATCGAGGTATTACTACTAATTAATTAGGGTTGGGTATTATAGTTGGATCAAGTAGTAAAGGACGAGGGAAAATAGAAAGTATTTGTGTAAAATCTATGAGACACCTTATGGGTAACGGGGTATAGGGCGGTAAGCATAAAATCGCTCAACCTCAAAGCACATGATTCCATCTGTCGTTCCATAGTGAAACATTGTGAAATGGAAAAATTCCTTAAATAAAATTGACTAGGATATTTCCACGATGCAGGAAAACCCCGAACTACAACATGAACAAGAGACTAATATTTCTAGACCTAGAGCCAGAGCACGATGGACCTGGAGCAGGAGCAATGACGAACCTGGAGCCAGAGCCAACAACCCGTTGGCGCCATCAATACACTTGTAAGGAGGTATATTGATCCAGGTGGATATCGGTGGCCAACCACCTTTTCAAACTCGCTCAAAACAATTTTCTCACAATTTTGGCAATTTACTATTTTTGGTAGTTTTTCGGGTCGTGAACTTTCAAAGTCGTTTTGAGGCCCTAAACGAAATTTTTCGGGCATCAAACTCCGGTGAATATTAATCCAATCCAATCCATGATATTTGCTACTAGTGGTTGTATTCCACATATAGACCTTTCTAACAATGTATCTGTTATAGCAAGATTTGCCTCACCATTGCTATCTTGCACAGAGGGCCTTTTTCCATTTCCCTATGCAGACTTATCAACCCATTTTTGATAAATCCAGAGCCAAAAATATATATTTTTCCACATATATGCTCCCTAACTTCTTTGCAAGATGCGTATACACTTGATGCTCCACTATAGCTCATGTATATCAGGATTTATGCTAGAAAATACAAAATGAGGTCAGGTTTCCATGTCACAACAGAAGATCTCGGATCTTTGGCCTTCCATATACTAGAAACGTTCCGAATTGACCCTTAAGTTGCATTCTGGAGGCTATAAGAGCACAATTTTGTTAATGTTTATGCCATTACTATAGTTATTTTCATTTCAATAGATAATAGCAACATAAGAACAAGATCACTGAGAAATACACATTCACAAGAGACACAACATTTATCTTGGGAAACCCTCTAGGGGAAGAAAACCCAACAAAACTTCCTTAACATAAATAGCCAATACAATGCAAAGAGATCTTATGCTAAAATAGAAAGTCCTCTCCCAAGGTATGCGCCACTCTCTCTCTCCTTTGCCAGTAACATATCAGAACTTGTATCTCAAACTGAGCAAGTGAGTTGTTATCAAATGATGTGATTGCATCCTTTATTTATACAAGTTCTGGCACGTGTGAAGTGTCTCTTCACTGGCAGGGCCGACTTCTTAATCTAGGTGGGTAAACCCACTTTTATTATATTTCTGGGTCTTCTTATTAACTGTTGGGGCTGAATTTTTATTCTGCCTAGTATAATTGTCTGTTGACCAATCCGCAAAAGGGGATTTGGTCCTATTACAATATCTGACATAATCAATCCATAATGGGGATTGATCCTATGAATAAAATATCAATAATAATAAGAATACTCTTTGCAGTTACATTATTTCAACACTCCCCCTTAACAAGAAGGGTATTCTTCAGCAACATCATGCGAGAGAGAGAGTAGAACATCATCAACAACATCAGGTGGGAGGACAACATAATCAATATCATCTTGGCTGGCGTATCTATAAATCATCGAAAGTTTTTTGCATCGACAGCATCATCATTCTCAAAAGAATGCCATCATCATTTGCATCAATATGTATCAGTATAAAAAAAAATAATACCTCATCACAGCACTAGGCTGGCCCATCATAGTACTAGACTGGCTCTATGTCACACCTGTTAAACTGGTAGCTCAGTGCAAGTCACATCTTTCTTTACGTCTAACAACTAGGTCAGAAGCAAGGTATACATCATCTTGCTTTACATCTAACAACTGGGTCAGAAGCAAGGAACACATCATCTTCGTGCTTTACGTCTAACAGTGAGGTCAGAAGCAAGGAATCATCTTGCTTTACATCTAACAATGAGGCCAGAAGCAAGGAACACACATCATCTTGCTTTACGTCTAACAACGAGGTCAGAAGCAAGGAACACACATCATCTTGCTTTATGTCTAACAACGAGGTCAGAAGCAAGGAATCATCTTGCTTTACGTCTAACAGGGAGGTCAGAAGCAAGGAACACATATCATCTTACTTTACGTCTAACAACGAGGTCATAAGCAAGGAATCATCTTGCTTTGCGTCTAACAGTGAGGTCAGAAGCAAGGAACATAGACATCATCTTTCTTTATGTCTAACAGCGAGGTCAGAATCAAGGAATCATCTTGCTTTACGTCTAACAACGAGGTCAGAAGTAAGGAACACACACATCATCTTGCTTTACGTCTAACAACGAGGTTAGAAGCAAGGAATCATCTTGCTTTACGTCTAACAGCGAGGTCGAAAGCAAGGAACACACACATCATCTTTCTTTACATATAAATGTGACGTCAGAAGAAAGGAATCATCTTTCTTTACGTCTAACAGCGAAGTCAGAAGCAAGGAAGACACACATCATCTTGATTTACGTCTAACAATGAGGTCAGAAGCAAGGAATCATCTTTCTTTATGTCTAACAACGATGTCAGAAGCAAGGAACACACACATCATCTTTCTCTACGTCTAACAGTGAGGTTAGAAGCAAGGAATCATCTTGCTTTATGTCTAACAGTGAGGTCAGAAGCAAGAAACATCATCACATCTACTCCCCCTTTCGAGGAAGGTCCTTTCGGACTTTGCCAAGCTTACCTCGAAAGTACTCAAACTTTATGCGAGATAGAGGCTTGGTCAACATGTCAACAACCTGTTCATCCATGCTAATGTACTGGAGCTTCAAGGCTCCTCTCTGTACCATGTCGCAGATGTAATGATAGCATATCTCTATGTGCTTCAACCTGTCGTGGAATATAAGATTCTCTGTCATCTTTATGCAGCTCTGGTTGTCACATAGAATCACAGTTTCTCTCATCTCCAAATCAAATAGGCTGATCAACAACATTCGAAGCCATATAGCTTCACATCTAGAAGAACATGAAACAATGTATTATGCTTCTGTTGTGCTGAGAGCAATGCTAGATTGATTCCTACTATGCCACGAGATCATAGCTAATCCCAAATTGAAACAACTTCCTGAAGTGCTTTTCCTATCAGAAACACTTCTTTTCCAATCTGCATCAGTATATCCACTCAATGTGAAATTATGATCTCCATCATAGCTGATACCATAATCTATTTTACCTTGAAGGTACCTCATCAAATGTTTTGCAGCCACTAGGTGAACATGTCTGGATTCTACCAGAAAATGATTTAAGGTGTTCACAAAAAAACAAATGTCTAGTCTGGTGTTTGTCAGGTACATCAACGATCCAATAATCTGTCTGTATAGTGTGGCATCAATCAAATCTGACGAAGTATCGACCAATAGCTTTAGCTTTGCTTCCATGGGTGTATTCATGGGCTTGCATTCCAACATGTCGAATCTCTTCAAGATTTCGACCGTATTCTTCCCTTGGTTAAGGAGTATCTTCTTAGGACTTTACCATACCTCAAGACCTAAGAAATAATGCATTAGGCCAAGGTCTTTCATTTCAAATTCCGAGGCAAGTCTCTTTTTATATTCAACTATGAGCTTTTCTTCTCTAGTTAAGAATAAGTCATCCACATATAGCAGTAAGATTACTGGCTCACTATTCATAATTTTTGAAGTAGATATTTGAGTTTTCTTTACTCTTGGTAAAGCCTAAGATCATCAAGAAACTATATATATGGCCATACCAAGCGCTAGGAGCTTGCTTCAATCCGTATCAGGCTTTCTTCAATCTTCAGACATGAGACTTCCTGTCTTCTACCTCAAATCCTTGAGGTTTCTCTATATACACTTCCTCTTCGATGACACCATTTAGGAAAGCTATCTTCACATCCATCTGGTGCAGCTTCCACTTCATCTTACCTGCAAGAGCTATGATGGTCCCGATCGAAGTGTATCTGGCCACATAAGCGAATGTCTCTTCATAGTCAATGCCTTCCTTTTGGGAAAAACCACGAGTGACAAATCTTTCTTTATACTTCTCAATACTTCCATAAGCAACATGTTTTATTTTGAAGAGCCATCTGTAGGATACTCCATCTTTATTCTTCGGTCTGGGAAATATTTCCCATACTTTGTTCTTCATTATGGATTGGTATTCCTCTGTCATGGCATCTGCCCATTCTTTTTTTCTGAATGGATTCTTCAAAGCATGTAGGCTCCTCTTCTAGAAGATCATACATCAAAGCCGTATAACTAGAGAATGGCTTTGGTCTTTTCACCTATCTCGTAGTTCCCTGGGGAACACCGTACTTCTCTCCATCTTGAATAATATCTCTAGTCCAAGCTGTCTTTCTTTTATGGAGGATCGTCATCTGAGGAGGTTCTTTCACTTCTACTATATCATGGTGTTCTAGAAGTTCCTCATCAGGGGAAGTTACGACTTCCCTCTCTGGTTCTGCAGCTCTGGGAACCTCCCTCATTGTAGTATTGGAGATTACAAGTTCCTCTTCATATACCTCTTCAAGCTGGCACAATTTAGATTTCTTTAGCGTTGCATCTTCATCAAAGGTCACATCCCTATTGATATCAATGTGGTGTTGACCTAGTATATATATCCTGAAGGCCTTAGAGACCTCACAATATCCCACAAATATACCCTTCTTTCCTGAAGGGTCCAACTTGTTTCTCTTTTGTTTAGGTATATGAATAAACACTGGATAGCCAAATATTTTGAGATGGATTACCTCTGGCTTCTTTCAAGTGAACATCTCTTCCAGTGTCTTGAGACAAAACAACAAGAAAGAATAATATCCTTCTTGATAATATAAAGCAATAGCACGAACAATCATCACAATAGCTGCTTTAGAGCTATCACATATAATTTGTCTGAAGAAAATATTAAAGGTAAGGAATACAATACGAAATGAGGTCAACACTATCATAGTGTTGTGATCAAGCATTCTTCCATGGAAACCTCAAACTAACACATGACGTTTCTCCTAGAGGAGGTGTTAGTTGTATCAGGCAAAGTATATACCTCTATATGCTCACATGCTATTAGGTATAATACTTTACAAAGATTGCTATCTCAACTATAGTAATCAACTTGTCATGTGTACCTTTGAATATTATCAACTTGATTTAATCAAACCTGGAGCCTTGTCTTTAGGAATGAGTGCTTGCTTTTCTTCCAAGTCTTCTTCACTCAAGATGATGAGTTCTTTCTTCAACCTGTCTTCTGTACTGAGACAATACACTATCTTGACAGGAGGTTAGGTTAGAGGATAAGCTCTATGATCAACTTTTAATCCTTCTAATAATTTGATCATAGCTTCAACATGCAACACTCATTAAGATAATGTCATGACAAATAGATGTATATCAGAATAATCACACCTGGGTTGCATCATTCCTCTAAATGTGTTGGATCTTCAAATCCTTCTGGATCTATGGAAAGATATCCCTTCTCCTACAAATACTCTTTAGGGTTTAACCATTAAACATATGTAAGTACATACCTCTCATAACATTTACAGGTAGTGGCTCCATCTGGTAGAAACAATAATCATTGCCAACTCTTGAGAAAACTTCAAGGGTGATTACAACTGGTTCTACGGATGTAACTACAACTGGTACTCCAGCTGCAACTGATTCTAAGACTGCAACTGCAATTGCAACTTAGGGTTTTATGAGGAAAACCTAAATTTTCAAACTTCAAATTTTGAAATTCCGATCTAGGGAATAGATGCGTTGAGCTGAGGCGAGTATGCTAGTGTACTCAGAATTTCGAAAATCCAACTTTTACCCCCTAAAACTTGATCTGCAGATTTCTAGACTGGTGCTTCTCGTTTTCTAATACTTCTGGTATTTTTGGTACTCTGGTTTTCGAGTTTTCTGGTACTTTGTGAAACTAGGGTTTCACTTTCCGGGAGATCCAACCATTTAAAAGGTGTGTTGATGATGCCAAATTGATCCTTAGGGGAGGGCGCAACTTTCTAAATAGTTTTAGGGCTGAAAATATTCACTTTTGAAAAACCCTAATTTGCAAGTACTACAACAATGACGTTTTTCCTCTTGCGAAATATGCTTCCTTCAGCTTGGCTCTGATACCATGTTAATGTTTATGCCATTATTATAGTTCTTTGCATTTCAATAGATAATAGCAACATAAGAACAAGATCACTCAGAAATACACATTCACAAGAGACACAACATTTATCTTGGGAAACCGTCTAGGGGAAGAAAACCCAATAAAACTTCCTTAATATAAATAGCCAATACAATGCAAAGAGATCTTATGCTAAAACATAAAGTCCTCTCCCAATATATGTGCCACTCTCTCTCTCTCCTTTGTCGGTAACAGATCAGAACTTGTCTCTCAAACTGAGCAAGTGAGTTTTTATCAAATGAGGCGCTAGCCTCCCTTATTTATACAAGTTTTGGCATGTGTGAAGTGTCTCTTCACTGGGAGGGCCGGATTCTTAATCTGGGTGGGTAAACCCACTTTTATTATATTTCTGGGTCTTCTTATTAACTGCTGGGGTTGACTTCTTATTCTGCTTATTATAATTGTCTGTTGACCAATCCACAAAAGGGAATTTGGTCCTATTACAACATCCGACATGATCAATCCACAATGGGGATTGATCCTATCAATAAAATATCAATAATAATAAGAATACTCTTTGCAGTTACATTATTTCAACAAATTTCGAGCTATGGAAATAGAGGAGAAAGCATTCAACTTTGAGAGCAAAGTTACTTTGGAGAAATTACTTCATATTGAGTTTGCATCCCTTTGTCTCTCAAGTCTGAACACAATGTTCAACCCCCAATATCTTTCCTTATTGTTGAGAGGACCTCATTAACTCTTTGCTATGAGCTTTCGTTTGGTGGAGGATTGAAGTGGGGGAGACCCAGTTGGAAGGATATTGATTTCTTGGTTTCAAACCGTGCCGACACAGAAGTCTGTAATGTTGATACTTTTGTTGATCAATTATTAATAGAAATACTCCTTTCCCATCGTATCAATATCTTGCAAATATATGATTATTATCCGTGGGAATGTTTGTAATGTTTATTAATGTATTGTTTTATCTGATGTGCTAACTCATTTTATATATTGTCAGTATATATTTGCATCGCTTGTTTGTTGAGAAATTCTTACAGGTGTAAAGCTTTGGGTCAAAGTGCTCAACGACTTAACGACATCAAATGATTGGATCGAGGTAGACTTCTTCCTTGTATTGCACCTTAGTTTATATAGCACATGTTGGAATTGAGTTGATTTCTGCAGTCATACCTATCTGTTGTGGTTTTTCCTTGGCTATAGAGAGTTTTTCCCTTGTAACAGAATTGGCGACTCCACTAGGGATAGATCTTCCTTCTAAGGGTTGAAGTATTTTTTCTTCTTAAATTTCTCTTTTTCCTTTATGTTTCTTGTCGTATCACAGTTGGACAGAGTCTGTTCACTCTGGGTCTGAGTTTTTCATCCTTTTACCCTTGCCTATCCTTGTTTAAAAATATATATGCCCTTTTTTCCCTGACAGTCGCGTATACACGCTTGTTTTCCCACTACAAGAGGTGTATATACTCCCTTTTCTCTTGAATAGTCATGTATACCACTTCCCCTTGCTTTCTTGCTTGGTTTAGTGACTGCTGGGTAGGTTTTTAGGATCACTAAGCCCTCTTAGGTCTCTGTGGTGCCTCTTTTGAGGAATTTTTGGGCGACATATTTCTCTTTGTTTTCTGTTTTTGATTTGTCCTTGGTAGTTGGGTTGTCTTCTTAGCTACTGGGTATTCTGCTTGAATGATTGCTTTTATACATAGTAGAAGTTATATATCAAGTCACTTAACAGTCCATGAATTTTCTTTTTAATACATTGAAAATAAAAAAAATAGGTATTTTGCATGGGTTGGTATTTTTGTATTGGAACCTTTATCATTAGCTTAGCACATTTAGCGAAAGATCACATTTTACTTATGAGTTGTAGAGTTAAAATTGAAGATTGCACTATTTTTATTTAGCATATCATTCAATGAAAAGTTAAAGTTAGTATTTGCATTATATCTATTTTTATTTTAATGTAGAGTCATAACACCATGAGTTTCATTTCCATACCTTTTTGAGTAATCACGACCAATAAAATTTACGCTTTAAACTAAAATTGATTAGTAA